>CM052662.1:87001304-87018162 GCA_028533165.1 Leontopithecus rosalia
ACAGTAACATTTATAACAGAGGGAACACTAGGTTACACACGCACACACACACCCCACAGCACAGTAACATTTACAACAGAGGGAACACCAGGTTACACACGCACACACACACACACACCCCACACCACAGTAACATTTACAACAGAGGGAACACCAGGTTACACACACACACACACACACACGCACACCCCACAGCACAGTAACATTTATAACAGAGGGAACACCAGGTTACACACACACACACACCCACACACACACCCCAGTAACATTTACAATACTGAAATGCAAGCCAAACTTTTACTTGATGTTTCAGGATTGTGATGGCTGTTCTGATATGTCACCTCGCTAGGCTACAGTCCCATTATTTATTTAATCAAACCCAGAATTCTACCGTGGTCCCCAAACCTCTGCCCTGGCCATGCATCTTTCATAATTCCCTTCCCTTGTGTGTAGGAAACTGAGACTGTAAATGCGTTGGATTTCATTTCCATGATTACGTCACCCAGCAAAGGGAGTTTGCTGATGTAATTAAGATCCCCAATCAGCTGACTTTAAGAAAGAGAAATTATTTTTGAGGGAGAGATGACTGACCTAATCAATGTTCTCTTAAAAGAGTCTGGGCTCTTCCTGGCAAATAAACTCAACATTTGAAAGGGATTCAACAAAAGGAAGATTCTCCTTTGCTGGCTTTAAATAGGCAAGGGGCCATGGAGTAAGAAATGAAGGCAATCTCTAGGAGCTACTAGAATTCCCTGGCAGATATTTAACAAAGAAACAGGAACCTCAGTCTTATCATCATAAGGAATTGAATTCTGCTGTAATTATGTGAACCTGGAATAAGACCTCAAGCTCCAAATGAAAGTATGATGTGGGCAACACCTTGATTTTAGTCTTTTAAAACCTTGATCAGAGAACCCAGTCATGCCATGGCCAGGCTTGCCACCTACAAAACTGTGAGCTAAAAACTGGGTATTGTTTTAAGCTGCCATGTTTGTAGTAGTTACGCAGCACTAGAAAACTAATTCAAAGATCTTGCAATGCCTTCATGTCCTCGTTATGAGCTGACTCTATGTGCTGCTGGTAACAAAGGAATTGGCAGCTCTGTGGAACTGGAACTGACCTTTCTAAACAAAACTCTAATAGTTTTACTTAGAGAAAAATAAACTTTAAGCTTTCGAGCTTTTGTACTGCTAACAGAACAGAAATATTAATAAATTTTATGATTATATTTGCATTTAGTAGTTAGCTATTTACAAGGTGTTTTCACATGAACCACATACTATGGTGGTAAAAATACTGGGTTTTGGTGCCAAAGAGATGTAGGTTAAATTCCTGGCTCTTCCTCTGACCTTGAACAATACCTTCAATCTCTTTAGGTTCTTTATTTGTTAATGGTAAGACTTCCATCTATCTCCTAGAGTTCCTGAGAGGATAACAGGATATGTCTTACATAAAGTATGTGGCACATGTGCAAATAAATGTTAGGTCACTTTACTCTTCTTATATGTACTGCAACCACTTCCTTGAAATCAGTGATAATGTCTTATTCTTCACAGGGCCTGTGACGTCTAACACAGTGCCTGACACATGATAGGCACTTCATAAAATTTTGTGAAGCGAGAGAGATATTATTTATATCTCAAACATTTCCATGATAGTGATGGCATCCCCATTGTACTGAGAAAAATCTGAGGGCCAGATAGTTTGAGTTTCCTATCCAAGTTTTCTTAAGCTATTATTAAACAATGAAGTCTAGAAAACAGGTTTCTAAATTCAAGTCCAACGCTCCTTACATTGGACTATATTATACATAGGTGCAGAGGTACATAAAACTACATCTTACAGTGTTTCCAAGTATTCAGGCCTAGTCCTCCAAAAAAAAAAAAAGGCACAAAGAATGGTCACCATTATTTGCATTCCATTAAGTAGAATTCAATTCTCTATTGAGAACATTCTGTTTCTTATTTATGCCTGTATTTGAAAAAAATCACAACATAGCAAAAATGGTTTCTAACGCCTAAATCTTGAAAGTCCATGACAGGTAAGTATTATTACTAGAAAAAAACTTATATTCTGTAGTAAGAGTCCTGCCCCATTTAACCTTTTTTGTGCAGATAAATTTTTGTTTTTTGTTTTGTTTTTTTTTCAGTTAAAAATGGGTACAACATATTGGCACAGATATTGATGTGGATGTGGAGAAACTAGATCACTCTTATACTGTTGATGGAAATGTAAAACGAAATAGCCACTCTGGAAAAGTCTGGCAGTTTCTTTAAAAACTAAGCATATGCTTACCGTACAGCCCAGTAACCATACTTCTAAGCATTTATCCCAGAGAAATGAAAACTGTGTCTACACAAGAACCTGTGCACAGCTGTTCACAGCAGCTTCATCTGTAACAGCCCA
The DNA here is from genome assembly GCA_028533165.1 of Leontopithecus rosalia. NCBI lineage: Eukaryota > Metazoa > Chordata > Mammalia > Primates > Cebidae > Leontopithecus > Leontopithecus rosalia. The sequence continues at coordinate 87,003,711 of CM052662.1, forward strand.
AACTTGGAAACAACCATAATGTCCTCCAGTAGGTAAATGGTTGAACAAACTGTGATATACTCATACTGTGGACTATTACTCAGCAAAAAAAGAAAGAAAAAAAGGAACTAATGATACATGCAACGACTTGGATAGATCTCAAGGGCACTGTGCTGAGTGAAAAAGCCATTCTCAAAAGGTCACATCCAGTATGATTCCATCTATTTAACACTGTTGAAATGACAGAACTATAGATATGGAGGACAAATTGGTGCTTGCCAGGTCAGGGACAGTGGGAGGTGGCAATATGACTACTAAGAATAAGCATGAGGGAGATATCTGTGATGGTGGATAGGTTTATGATCTGATTGTGGTGGTAGTTACACAAATATACACGTGATAAAATGAGAGAGAACCAGTCACACACACCGCACCATCGTGAACTTCCTGTTTTTCACACTACGTTAGAGTTAAATACGAGGAGCCATTTAGGGACTGGGTGAAGGGCACACGGTACCTCTCTATCTTTATATTTTCCTATGAATCAATAATTATTTCAAATAATTAAAATGGATGCAAAGCCAAATGCCTCAAACTTCTGGTAGAATTTTCTACACTCTCCATAATAAAATAATACTTTCTCCTTATAATGGCCCCCCAAATAAGTCTAGTTCTTATTTTTATAGGGTATTTGAAAACAAAGAAAGATAAAACAATATTTCAATCACATGCAAAATTATAAACTATTTTTATCTCAGATCCTGGCAATCCTTTCTCTTCCATCTTCTGGCCTTTCAAATCTTGTATCTTGAATTTTCCAGTTTACCTCTCAGTGACTACATTACCCTGCAACGTTCCCGTTCCCCCATGTCTTATTCTTTCATTTCCACAAAACTGCACATTCCCTCAGAAAAATTTCAACGAGGTATTAGATTATCTAACTCTGGTTATTTGCAGTGCATATGACTCATTGATTACACCCTTCCTGAAAAGTATACTTAACAAAAAAAAAAGAAGGAAAAAGTTCCTTTGCCCAAACTAATAGCAATAGTAAAAGCTACAATGTAAGAGAGATCTCTGAGCTGAAAAACCTTCCAAGTTCTCCTTGCGTTATCAGAGCCATCCCCTGCCCATTCCTCACTGCACACAAATCCCTCTCACAATTCTTCAGGCTAGCTTCAACTACTTGATACCTTACTTCATAAAATAAACATCCCAGGAAAACATCTAACATTTACAACACGCTTTGGTTTACAAAAAAAACAAAACAAACAAAAAAAAAAAAACAAAACATGCCCACGTGGGATCTCATTTGATGCTCATTTGACTGTAGAATACGTAAGAGCAAGTATCTATTGTCATCTCTGTTCCAGACAGGAGGTAACCTGGACTCAGTTAAGTACCTTCTCGAGATCACACAAGTAAATGGTAAGTTGCTGAACAGGGGCTATAATCCAGACTTCCTGATAATCAATCCTAAGTGATGTCCAAACATTTCATCAAACCCAACACCCCTTTCCTAATCTGGTAGTAGCTACCTCATAAAAGCTAGGCAAAGAGTTGATCCAACTGAACAGTTCTGAACCTATCTAGAGTTAAGGTTCTCAAAATGTGGTTAACCCATGATCCGTAACATGACAGGTAATTCTAAACAGAGATTTCAAAACAGAAAGTCAGAACATACTCATATGGGGTTGAAGAACTCAGCTAGCACAGCAGGAAACAGTAGAGAGGAGATCGGTTACTCCAGCTAAATTTACCAGCTTGTACACCTCGCCAACCCCAGTTTGTGACAAAATGGGCAGAACAAAGGTGCTATAATCAAGCCTGAATTTGAATAAATTAATTTGAATCCTTAGCTCTCCCATATCTTGGACAAGGAAAAGAAGACCAAAGTAAAGCTAACCACAAAAAAAATCTCAAGAAATCATCCAGGATAATGTGATTTAATCTCCTGATTCTCCTCTATTCTCTCCAAAGGGAACATGGCTGGGACTTGCCAACCCCTGGTCAAAGTGGAAGGTTAAAAAGAAAGGCTAAATAATTTGAAAGAGACTTGAAAATTAGTCATAGGAAAGAAAGTACCTGGATGGCAGCAAACAGAAATGAACAGTACATTATCCCAGGACCAATCATCCAAATAGAAAGGTCCTCAGAGGAAAGTTTGAGAACCACACAATATACAAATTTACAAGTAATATAAATTGAATAGCAACTGTGTTTCACTGAGAAAACTAGACTAATAAATAGGATCGAAATCACAATCTTAAACCTGCTAAACATTATATCAACGTTCATTATTAATAGTCTGCTTTTTGATTCAAAGGAGTACCTAACCCCATTTGGCCTACTCTCGAAAAAAGATCAAGTTGTAGCAGGACAAACGAAAGAGGAACTTTCAAAGAAGTCTTACCAACACGATATTTTAGCTCGACGATCGTTTCACCTTCTCTGGTTAATTCTGTTACTTCGCAAGTGTAGTTTCCTGTATGTGAGGCAGCATCACTCTTATCCAGCTTTAAAGAAGCATCTCCTTTTAGTAATTGTGAGACTTCAATTTTTGCACTATTAAAGCCAGAGGGGACAGTGGACCTGTTTAGAGCTCCATCAAAGGTGTAAATATCTCTTCCTTTAAATTTCCACTTTACGTATATTTCAGTAGTGTTTTGAGCCTCCATATTAGTAACAAAGCAAGGAATGATGACAGTATCATTACAAAACGTGAATTCTACAGATTTTGTTTTATTAAATAGTAGCTGAGCTGAACCTGGAAAGGAAAAAGAAAAACATTTCATTAATTATAGAAATCTGTACTGGAAGATCTTAGGTATGTTAGAAATCCTTAAGCTAAAAAGCAACATTTCAATTGTTCACTTAAGTAAACAAGAGTAGCAATGAAAAGGACCTATTAGGTGAAAAATGGAAACAAATTATATTTTAATATTAACTTGCACAGCTGGAAGGCATCATTATGACTTTTCTCTATTCATTCTCAATAAAACAAAGTATACATTACCATACATCTTGGGAATAAATTCAGCAACTGTGTTGGAACGTGCAGGTGTAGTATCCGGCTTTGGAACCTCTGAAGTAATCATTACTGCCTACTGATATGTGTAGAAAAATATTGTCCTTATCAGGTAAAATTTTGAACAGAAAATCAAGCCAAATATTATATTCAGTCTCAACTTCAATACATTGCTAAATAGAACTTGCTGAACTGATATGAAATTTATCTTTATCCTTATACTGCATTTCCAAAAAAAGTGGCAGATTCTTCTGTACTTTAATATACAAGGTAAATTGGATGAATCAAATCACATCTTTCCAGTAGGATGAAAAATCTTAGAATACTAACGAGAAAAAAAAAACAACATTATCTGTGGCTACTTTTCCATTGCAAAATATAGGCAGCAATAGACATTTCGTATGGGAGTCTTGAATGATATTTTCGCACCCCCACATTTCATTGACACTACAGAACAATCTCCAAATGTATATATATTACAGGTATTCTTCCTCCAACAAACCACAAAACTGAAAAAGCTAAGTAAGATACAAGTTGAAACCAAGAGAAGTTACTGCTAATAAGTATCCTATCAACACTTCTCAATAGCATAAACTACCAGCCGTTTGCCATACAGAAGAGGGTAAAAATGTCATCACTCATTGTTCAACTAGAATGTTCAAGAATGTATAGGGATTGTAGTTGTCTTCCATATTCGTCAGCCACTTATCAACTCATTTATCTAAGTAGCTGCTTGGCCTTCCCCTCAAAACATAAACAAAAACAAAACGCAAATTACTAACAAATATAAAATACCAACTTTGTTAATAGTTCAGGCTTAAAATTTCCTTCTACATAAACTGGAATAAAAATCAGAGGCACCGAATGTTTTCATGGTTAAGAACACTGTTTATTCAATAAATACCCCATGAGTTGAATGCAAGGATGCACAGCAGAATGTGTGCAGGACAGTGTTCAGATTGCCTGAATAAACGTCCTATTTCTGCCCCTTTTAAATACGCGGCCTTAGGCAACTCACTTTTCTATGCCTTGGTTTACTCTCTGTAAATAGGAGGATCAAAAACAAGCACCGGGCTACTTCACAGAGCTGTGGTGAGCATGAACGTGGGAAATACAGTGGCAAGTACTCTCTAAACAATGCTGTGCTGTCAATATGTAGGGTGCTGCTATAAAAACTAGATACTCTGGCATTTTAATGTAATGATATGGACCTTCCTTGACTAGTCCAAATTGTTGTATTTCTGGGAATCTGCAGTTTGAACCTATAATGTGGGCATCCACATCTCATCTCTTCCCAGTTATTTACTTCTAGCCACCTAAATATTAGGAAGCCCAAGGCAAAACCTGGACTTCCACAGCATTCTTTAAAACTTTGGAATTGTGAATTATTTCCCCTGATGGAGCAACACTGAGAGAGAGAAAACATAGTATACAAGAGAAGAATAAAGGGGTGAAGATGTTCAAATTATACAGAAAGGAAAGTATCAGAAAATATGGTGAAATATTTAGAAAGGGACACAAAGATTACTGGGTATCCTTTTAATGGAGTGCTGGGTAATGTCTAACAAACCTTTTGGAATTATCTGACTATAGAAGCCTGTGAGTTTCACTGACTTTGACAGGGCTATCTTAGAGTTTCATAAGTTGTAGAAAACTGATGGTAATTCAAATGGATTGGTGTCCATAGAGATAAAAATAAATCTTGTTTCTGCAATTGATTTCTACCTGGTGGAAGAGAAGATTCCAAAAGACTACATTTTACTGCCCTGAGGGCACTGACCAATTCTGCATTTATTAGCAAATTCATTTAGGCATTCTTGATTGCCTATAAATGTGTCTGTTTTTCCAATTTTCTTTTAAAAGGGTTTTGCCTTCTTGCTGATTTGCTTGTTAATTAATGAGTGAAATAAAATCTTTGACACATGTTCATTTTCTACTTGTATGAATCATGGTTTAACTTTTCAAAATTATTCTTAAAAAAAAGAGGTACGAATGAAGAACTCAGTCATCCCATGAAACTTTTAAAGGCTTTAATTAAGTAAGAAGCAGCTGGCAAACACTCCACAAGTTCATAATGTCTGTTTAGAGAATAAATTTTCAAAGAAATACAGAAAGCAATAATTGTACTGCATTATGAGTTATAATAAAAACATTTTATAGCTGAAGCGATTTAAGTAGAATAAATGCTATTAGTAAAAATAAAAGTAAAATTGACCTGGATAAACCACAATTTGAATAACTTTTGCACTAGTAATTAATAAATAAGGGCAGGCCAAAAATATCACTCCAGCTATTAACTATAATGTCAATCTCTATAATAAAGATGCATTAAAAAACTATTAAGTAGTAAAATTGTCTGATTTGGGTTTTTTTTTTTTCTGTTGCCTACTGCCTTCTCATAAAACAGCAAAGGGAAGAAACGATTTAAAATGTAGAACGCAAATAAAGAAACACAGAAAATTAACATAAATACGAAAACTCTGAATAAACAAGATATGCTTATAGCAGTCTAAATCAGATAGCAGTAGATAAATGTAACCAAGAGTAATGCCAGAGTTACAGATAAATTAGCAAATAAAATGGGAAAGTGATTTTATGCCAAATGCCAAAAGTAATGGACTTGAAACCTTCATTGGAACTGTACAAGTATTGGTGAATATAGACCATCAGCCCACACTGTCTCAAATCACAATCTAGAAAACAGCTTTGTAGTGGCAGAGAAGACTCAATCCATGGTGCTCACACCATGCAAGTTCAGGTTAGAAATTTTAAAAATGCAACAAACATTTGTTGAGAATTACCTGAAATGAAATATTATGATAGGATGTGGGGATGTAGCGATGAAAAAAACATAGGAATTATCTTCTATGAGCTTACAATTCTCATATGGGTGATGATAAGTACTGTATATAATACAAAGTTACAAGTGTTATCTTTCCTGTATGGAAAACGTCCTTATGGATGGGCAGAAGAGTAATCAGTCTTACAGATTTCCAACAAAATTTGTGTTGCTACTAGGGAAAAACAGGAGAATGCCATAGTCCCTGCTTCTCCGGGCCTTCATTCTTTATCAGCTTTCTTGTAAAGGTTCTCTCCTTTATGACAACCCTCATATCATTCCCTTTTGCCCTTTATGCCACATTCTCCAACAGACCTCTCTCCCTGTTTCTTAAAACAAACTGAATCCTTCAGGGGAAGCTCCTGAAGCTTCCCATACTCCTTCCCTACAACTTACTGCAACGCCAACTATCCACACCTTTGTTTTTCTGCCCCATTTTCAGAAATGAATCTCATCAGCTGAGAGTTAGCTTCCATTTCTGCCATACCCATCCATCTCCACAAGGACTTTCCCTAGTTGGTTATCAGCTTCCCACATCCCTCATTCCATTTATAAGGTGTTTTTATTTTTTAACTTTGCCTTTAAAACTTGCTTGAATATTCACCAACTTAAGAAAAAAAAGTTTCTCATACTTGTTTCTCTCTTCCCTAGCATCCCAAATTAACAATCTGTGTGTACTGCGTCCCTTCCAACTCACTTCTTAAACCTGTTACCTGGCCTCCACCTCCTCACCCTTATTTCTTTACTACAGCTCTTGCCAAAGTCACCCCTTCGTGAAAAATCAAATATGCCTGGTTCGTTTTCTGTCTTGACTTTTCCAAAGTTCTTGAGCCAGTGGGCAGTTTCTTTCTTGCTCTTCTCTCTTGGCCTTTACGGTATCTACTGATTATAAACTTCCTCCTGCTTTGTCCACCCCATCCTAGTTTGCTTTCTTTGTTGAAATCTATTCCTTGACTCATACTGTTAGTGTTCCTGAGGGCTTCAGATTCAGCACCCTCTGCCCCCTAGTATTTTCCCTGACTCTCATGGTTTTCTTCACCTGCAAACTTTTTTAAACAACTTAATCATGCACTGCATTTCTTCTAAACTACAGAGGCTGGACAGCCAACTGTCTTCTGTGCACTTCCACTTGGATGTAATACAGTTACTTCAAAGTCAGCGTGTCCAAAAACGTATGTACCTCCCCTTCTTACCCTCAGCCTAAATCACTTTGCTAAAGTATTTTCTATCTTCTATCAGTGGATCTAAGAATCACGTTAGATTCCCCCCTCCCCTTAGCCTTGGAGAATTCTTGGTAGGTTAACCTAATTAACTTCCTAAATCCAATGTCTGTTGAATGAATGAATGAGACAGTCATCCTGTCCATGAACTATTGCCATACTCTCCTAACTAGCTCCCTGCCTCCATCCTCAAGATTTCTCCATCCCGGCCCTGATGTATTTTCTACAGTTCCCAAAATAACTGTTCTAAATGCAAATGTGCACTCCTTTGCCTAAGAAAGATACTTTAACAACACCCTCAACCCTTTTCAGGCTAAATTCTAAGTACGTTAGCATGGAATACAAATGAGGTCTTTCAAGATTCTTTCCAGCCCCACCTCAAGTACTCCCTCATTTCTACACTAAGCTCCCATCGTAATGACCTTACTGCAATTCCATGACTATGCAAATGAACTCATCCCCATGCCTTAGCACATGCTGTTCCTCAAACCTAAACAGCCTCTTAACTATTATACACCATACCTCACTGAGTACATCGGGTTTTTAATAGTTACGAGCACACGTTTTGGGGTCAGACCCGGTTTACGACAGCTCGTACACTTCTTAGCTGTATAACCTTAGGCAAGTTACTTACCTCTGCCCCTCAGTTTCCTCAACTATAAAATGTGAATAGTGATGGTATATGCCTCATAGCGATACTGCTAAGATTTAATAAGATAATGAACTGTTCTTGTCTACCTTTCACATATACAGCAAATGCTCAATAAATGGCGGCTACAGTTTGCTAACTTTTGCTTTTCCTGCTAAAGCACAGTTGAAATGTTCGATCTTGTTCACCTTCCGTACCACTACTCAATTGTATTCTTCCCCTCCTCACTGTTCCCATTGCCTCATGTTCAAATGTTGTCACTGTGCCTACTACTATATAATTACTATTTTACTTAACTGATCTCTGCAGACTCAGAAAGACACTGTCTTCATGTGGTATCCTAACAATCTAACACAGGGTCCAGAAAGTAAAATTCAATATATTCCTTGTTTATGTAAGAAGTTTAAAGTATGAATTCCACGGAAAAAAAAATTTAAAAATCATGTGGGAGAAAACATACTTTCCTTCCATATTTCAAGAGAACCTGCCACTGCTTCTCAATTGTATAGACTTGCTTATGAAATCATGAAGCTGCATTTTTAATGGAAAATCTCAAGTCACTCACATAATTGGATAGAAAAGTTCCTTAAAAATCACAAGAATAGGCCGGGCACGGTGGCTCAAGCCTGTAATCCCAGCACTTTGGGAGGCCAAGGCGGGTGGATCACGAGGTCAACAGATCGAGACCATCCTGGTCAACATGGTGAAAACCCGTCTCTACTAAAAATACAAAAAATTAGCTGGGCATGGTGGTGCGTGCCTGTAATCCCAGCTACTCAGGAGGCTGAGGCAGGAGAATTGCCTGAACCCAGGAGGCGGAGGTTGCAGTGAGCCGAGATGGCGCCATTGCACTCCAGCCTGGGTAACAAGAGCGAAACTCCGTCTCAAAAAAAAAAAAAAATCACAAGAATATATCTGTGAATGATCTTCCTAGAGACTGATGTTTAAACTGGGTCTCAAAGGATGAGTAAGAATGTTACGGGAAAGAAGGGGCTTTCTAAGCAGAGTAACACGTGTACAACCAGATAAAGAAAGGGAAGAACTGAAAGCAGAGAATTATTTAGGTGAGCTCTAGGAAATGAGGTTGGAAAAGATGATTAAGAAAAATTCTAAAGGGTTTCCTTGAATGTCATGCTGAATTTAGACTTGATAACATAAACAATCATAAGCTACTCAGATTTAATTTCATTAAAAAAAAATAACACTGACAGCAGTGTAAAGGGAGGACTGAGGGCAGGAAGGGAAAGGAGAAAGGGAGACCCGTGGAGAGACTATTGCAATAGTAAAGAACAACTGGAGAGAAAACCTGAAACTTACAGCAACCAACAGAGGTCAGACATGGAAGGCAGGAGAGACAAAGAAGGCAAAATTAAAACTGTTGACCAAATAGTATGCCTGGCCAGCTAGACAGTAGGTTAATCATAGAGAAAACAGGCTTACATATTTGGGGAAAATATCTTTCAATATTTAATAGGCTGGGTATTAAAGTACCTGTGCTAGAATAAAATGGAAATGGCCAGTAGGTTCCAGGACATATGAATCTGAATTTAAGAAGAAAAGTCAGAACTATAAAGACTTGGGAGTCATCACCAAGAATATGGATGGGAATTGAAACCATGAGCATAAAAAAGATTGCACAGAGAGTCCTTGCACAGCAAACAGAGCAGGTGGTTTATTATTCTCTAATAAAATCCTGGAAAACGCCAATATTTATGGGACAAATAGTCAAAGGGGAATAAACTAAGGAAGTGAGGAAAAGAAGTGATAGAAGCAGGAGAGACAGCAAAAAGTACCATTGCAGATACTAAGGGAGGGTCTTCATGTGGACAAAATAGATGTTATGTGGGCTGAGTAAAAACAGCCTCTGGATGGAAACTTAGAACATCATTTGCAGCAATGTCAATGGCCTAGTGAAATCTGATGCACACTATGTTTGAGAAGTAAAACAGAAAGGAGAAAGAAGATGGCTTTATCAAGCACTTAAAGCTTATTAAGTGGCAGTGATTCTTTCGCAATAAATTTGGCAGCGTAAGAAAGCAGAGAAGGCAACAACTGAGAATGTGGAGGCAGGGACGGGGGCAAGGACATTTTGTTTCTTGAGGTTTTTTGGTTTATTGTTTGACATGGGGTAAAATTTGATCAGGTGTGCAAGCTAAGGGAAAGGAGTCAATGGAGATGGAAAGACCTAAGATGCAAGATGGAAGAATTAAGCTGAATGAGCAGGTCTCCAAGATGGTGGAAGTGAAAAAGTAGTAGACAGGTTGTCCTTTCCTTGGAAAGGTGAGTAGGTATTCTTCTGAGGCTGGATAAGGCAAGAGAATGAGATGAAGGTTATCTAAGAGATTATAGATCAGTTTAGTAATGGTGGGAGGGAAGCTGAGGGAGTCCAAACCACACACCACTATTTTTTGCAGTAGAGTAGGAAGTTAATTATCTTCTGGGAAGGCATGTTCAGAAATAGGGTAAGAAGCCTCAGCAGCCTCTAAGGTAAAGAAGCAAAGATCATGAGTAAAGATATGTGCCATAAAGGAATCCTACCTATTTTTGCCCTTAGAACTAGTGTCGGGATTGAAGAACTGGAGTCTTTACCTAAATTGGGTTATGTACAAAAAGGATGAAGTCAGATCTCTCCTCAATGGAGGCTAAAATAAAGGTCTGGGGTAGAGTGGGGTAACCACAAGTTTTATTGAATTCTGCCCCAAAGCAACCCTCCTAATGAATTTAAAAGTGGCCTCATAAGCCTGGAAGAGGCCAACTTAGAATTACAGGGGCAGGGCAGTTTAAATTCAATAACATCTAGAATTACGGCCTTATCAAGCACCTAAGGACCATCAGGGGATAAAAACAAAATATATCTACTGTCTATACACTACATTTTAAGTCATTAAGAGACATACTGTCTGAAATTTGTCTGTATGTCAAAGAGGGCTTTGCAAAGTACTTGGTGCATAGGATAGGTTCATACTTGCTTAAAATGGAAAAAGTGGTTTTGACAGACATTGAACTTGCCAAACCCCTCACCTTAACTTTTAACCGATAAGTGTAATATGTATTCAAATATGCACATTAATTCTCCTAATCTAAATCTCAAACCATGAAATTGACCAGATCCTAAGTCTTGCGCACCTGCTTCATGGATTCGGAATGACATATTCAGAGGAGGGTGTAGCTTGATTTCTGCTTCAACACTGTATACCCATAAGGAGGAAAACCTAGGTTCTATTATCTTAGCCTAGGTATATCAGAATCAGATTTCCTGGGTGCTCTGTATTGTTTATTTTAGTAGTATAATGACTTCAACAAAACTGATTCTACACTATTGTTCTTGTTCTTTTTATCACAGAAGAAATATCTACACTAGTATACAAAGTGAAAGTAACTTTATGATAACCCATGACAATATTATAAAAATCAGACTGAGAGATAAGATATGAAAATAGAAATGTTTATCTTGTATAAAAAGGTAGGACAGCAGAAACCTAAAAGACAGAGAACATGGTTGAAAATTATGTCACAAAAAGAACATTACTGTATTTAAAACAATGCCTATACTAGCTACAGCTGAATTCATATTATGAAATGCAAATCTAGTTTTGCTAATATGAGTGATTATTGTGGATTCAGAATATGCATCAATTTGGAGGGAAAGTCATCTATTTCTCATCTTTAGAATTTGGCCTTTCAAATCTCCATGAACAACTCAGTGGCAAAGATAAAACATCTGCCAAAACGCAGATGACAGCATGAGCAAGTGTCCTAATGGTAGGCATTTAGTGTAATGCTTTAAAAAACACTGCCTCTAGACTGCTGGGGCGGCCCCATAAATAAGTACTTTTAAATAGGCATTTACTTCCTTAAAATGGCAACTTGTATTTAATTATATATATATTCTTTAAGAGAAAAGAAAACATTTTCATTTAAGCCAAATTACTACTAGACTTAGACAACGAAAAAAAATTTAATCATATGTACTCGATTTAAAAAAACAAACAAACAAAACCTCATTTTTGAACAAAGAGAAATCCAACCACTTAAAAGACAGTTCACAACATCATTATTATTTAAGGTTTTATTTGCTAGCTAATGAATACCACTGAAACCATATGTACTTTTAAACAAAGTATAATTGAATATAAGGTGGGGGCAGAGTGGAAAGCAACATAGTAATTCATTCCACATCTTGCAATCCATTAAGGTGTGGTGCAGTTTGCCTGTAATTGCACGAAATTAGTATCTGAGATGACTTATTTTATCACAAAGGCCAGTAACACTGTAGAGGGTGCCAGGAAAGGTCCCTGATTCCCTGGGCTTAATTAATGAAACTGAAAGCAAAATCCAACTTCAGTACAAATGAATGTACAAATCCATGACTTTCTCACTCATTCTAGATTATAAAGTCAGTCTCTCAAGCCCCTTGGTGTGTAACTACTTGTGCGCTGAGACATCTTTCTTCATACATGTCCTTTTGAAGCTATATATTAAACACACACAAAAATACATTTTATAACAAATACTCTCACTTCCTGCTTCTCAGTCCACACTTAACTCAATTGCATAATGCTTGAATTTTGTTTTTTTTTCAGGTTAATATTAACTAAGTACAATAAAATACTCTAAATTCTGAATAATATGAATATAGGGATTTGAACACATTAAAATTGTGTGTAAACAAGGGCTAGTTAATAATATTAACTATCACTAAAGAAGGCCTAACAAATCCTCTTCCTCAAAGAACCATTCCAACAGTTCTGATCTACTTGATTTAAATCTAATCTGCCTGTTTTAAAAACGGCATATGGTTTATATTTTTTACTATTTTGGCCAGTTTGAATAAGGGATATTGTATCACTTCATATCTGGTTTAATATGAAGGCGTTCTGAAATTATGATGCGATTATACAACACGTCTCTGAAAGCAGTATTATTTTAGCTATAATGACAGTGAAGGCAGCAAGCATACTAAACGTATGACAGGAAACACTATCTAACATCAGCATTTAGATAACGGAGATCGTGATTCACAGCCCCAGCATCCAGGATGCTTGGGGAGGGAGGAAAGTGGTAAGCAGAGACTTACGGGTATCCTGGAAAGAGCCTTTAGGAGCGGCACACTGAGGCTAACAATCAATCAGTTTAAAATGGAATTAATTTAGCATTCTAGGATAAATGTAACAATTGCTGTTACTGGTACTCAAGCTCAATTCTGAATCTTACAAAAGTTCACAAAAGGCTCTATAGATGTGAAGTGTGACAGGCACTGTAGAGCTACGAATGTTTCTATTTCTTGCTGTTTTTACAGTCGAAGCACACGTTTTACAAAAGCGAAATGGATTCCAAAAGCTTGAGGGGGGCGGGAGGGGTGGGGTGGGGGGGAGGTTCTTTGGCATCGGAAGACACCAAATCCCATTCTGTGGCACATGTTTTGACTGGAGGTTACTGTCTTCCTATTTCAGGCGAAATCCAGATTACCTTTAAACGGTTCCCCCAAATAAAGTGGGAAAAACTTCAACGTCCAATTTGGAATGTATGAAAGTGGCTGATGGGGCGTGGGGGGTCACGAGAAAGAGAGAGTTTCCAGGAAGCTTATTTTTAGGATTAAGAACGAAAGCAAAAATTACACGGCCGGAAGGTTCTTCTGATTGAATGCTGAGTTGAAAATGAAACTTAATTGTGTCCTTTACATCCTCTTCGCTCCTGTGTTCCTGTGGGAGGCAAACAGCAGCAACCCCTTCTCCCCGACTTCGCCAAAATGCGCACTTCCATCGCAAGAGGCCCGAGCCCTCCCACTCTCCCTCCCTCAACCCCAAACGCGTCAAAGCACCGAGAAGGGAGAGGGGTGCGAACGGAGGGGGTCCCTGGCAGGTGCAGCCCCTCGCCCGGATCGCGCCCTTTCTGCGCGAGGTGCGCGGCTGGAGTCGTCCTCTGCGTGTGCGTTTGGAGATGGAGAACCGGGTGGAGGAGGTGAGCCCCGCGGCCGCCCGGGGGGAAGACGGCGACCCGGGAAAGGGACGGAGGAAGAAAGGCGGCGCCCGATTCCCCGCGGGGCCCTCCCGCGCCCGCACTCCGGGCGCTCAGGCCCGAGCGTTCCGCGCCCCGGCCACCCTCTGGAGGGCGCAGCCCACAAGCCCGCGGGGGCGAAGCGACAGCAGCCGCAGGGCTGGGAACCAGGAGCCACTCACCGCAGCACGCCGAGCCCAGCAACAGCGCCGCCAGCAGGGGCCACATCTCCGCGCCCGCCGCGGGGCCGCCGCCGCCGCCGCCGCCGCAGGTGTCTGGAGCCGCCGCCGCCGCCGCCGCCGCCGCCGCCGCCGTTACAGGCAGGACCAACCGCCGCCGCCCGTCGCAGGCAGGACCCGCTGCCCAGGCTGCCCGGCCGCGCGCACGCTCGCTCCCGCCGCGCCCTCCCGCTCCCCCGCCCGCGCGGCCGCGCACGCGCGCTCGGCCCCGCCCCGCCGCCGCGGCTGTTGACGCCGCCCCCCCCCACCCCAGGCGCGGGCTTCGGTCCGGGGCCCGCCCGCTCCGCGGAGGCCGACTGCCGGCTCCTGGGCGGCGGCACGCGCCGCGCGCCCGCTCACGTCCGGTCGCACCCGCCCGCCCCTGGGGCCGCGCTCGTCCGCCCGAGGCTGAGCGCTGTTCCCACGCTCGCCCGGGACGCCGCAGCCGCGTGTCTCCGCAGGTCCGTCCCTGCCGCTCGGTCGTCGCGCTCCACTTTTTCCCTCTGCGCTTTCACTCCCACC
>CM052662.1:87018262-87028905 GCA_028533165.1 Leontopithecus rosalia
GTGGTAAACATTGTCACCCGGGAACACCGCCACCGCCGGGACTAGCGAGCCTTGTGGCAAACAGGCTTTAGCAGCGTGTCCAACACATCCCCACCAGCAAGGTTACTGAGCTCGGTTCGTGACTGCCCCATGTGCGGCCCTCGGTGTAACAGGCTTGAAAAATGGGTTCGAAATGTGGCCTCAAGCCACAATAGGGACAAGCCTTTTGAATTTATCGCTGAATCACAGAGGCCACAGCATTCATCCTGATGCAAAAGTCCTTTTAAAGATATTTTGAACAGTTACCCTTTGATGTACTCTCCTATCAAAAAGTCAGGCTCTGGTGGCTGCTCTAATGGGGTGCACATCCTGTCCACCCCCTTGACTGTTTTCCTCCTACCTGCTGGGAAAGAAAGCAATTTCCCACCACAGTACCCTACTTCTGCAAATCCTCTACACAGTGCGGCTCCTCCCAAACACCCCATTGCCACAGAAATAAAATCCAGCATATGAAAGTGGCACTGTCTATGACACTCGGTACCAGTGCATTCTATACTATCGAGCTTCTTCCTGTAATTGTGTGTGTGTGTGTGTGTGTGTGTGTGTGTGTGTGTTGAACCTCTTCCCCACAGCAGTATCAATTCTTTTAAATCCGAGAGCATTTTAAGTATTCCCTCCTTCAAGACTTTCCATTGAGCTCGGCAAACAGAAGGGGTTTAATAAATGTGTTGATGCGACTTGAGGCGAGCATTGCTTTAGTGAAAGTTGATTGCATTTTTAATGATTAAAAAATAAAGAAAAACAATTGTCTGGCAGACATCTCACTAAAACAATGGTTAATAATTATGGTGGTAATGATTTGAATGGCAGCCTTGACACCCTGAGGCAACCAAAGGGACTCATCGATTCTCCTCCAACTGCTGCTTATGTGGATACAAAAGAATCATCCCCCAGACTTTGAGCATTAGGGACATTGTGTATCACAGAGCAGCTGGTTGGCTAAATAAGGCTGTCAGCTGTCCCTGATACCAACCAACCCCCCTGAAGCTGAAGAGTGACTAGAAAGGCCTGTCCCTAACCTTCAGAGGTAGAAATCGGGTGATGTTCTGTTTTACACTGGGAGCTACTGAGCTATATGCTTAATGTCTTTTTGTGCAGAAAATAGAATGAGAGGCCACCTGGGTGACCACCGCTGCTCCTGGGAATCTAGCTGGGATATGTTTTGGTGGTGGGGCAAGAGGAGGCCTATCCCAGGAGAGACATTCCAAAGCAGCCTGCCTAGATTTGATTACCCACTCTCTGAGATAACCTTAAGCCCTTTCAGTATTTAATCATTTCGAAGGTTTCCCTTTGAACTTTTCCAAGCATTTTAATTTGGGTATTGAGCTCACCTTGTCTGTATGTAAGGAGTGTCTTGGGTGGAGAGGGAGGGGTAATACATGTTAGAGTGTTTTGAACAGAGGAAATGCACAGTCGACATATCACCTAAATTAATCTTCATAACAACCTCAGAAAGGGTAACGGTTATGATCCCCCTCTTTGAGGTGAGGAAACAGGGAAAAGAGGCATGGTAAGCACTCTGCCCAGTTACATGTGACACTGCTCTCTTTTGTTTGTCTCTGTCCCTTTTTCTTTCTTTGTACCCCATAACATCAAAGTTGTTATAGTTTCCCCTTTACAGATAAGTAAACTTAACAAAAATCACTCTTGTTGCCTTTATAGATAAGCAAAGTGAGGCTTGGTCACAAGCTCAGGGAGAGGCTGTGGTCTGACTGAAGTCTCCCTAACTCCAATACCAGTGACAAAATTCACAAACTTCCTCTCTCAATGCATAAAAAAGTTTCCCTTTCCCTCACCTCTGTCTGAATGTTACATCTGCTTTTATCTTCCTCCCCACACAACATCAAGATCCAACTACATAGTGGGTATTGATGTGATAATATCTTACAAAGTTGATGTAGATACAGTTGTATCCTTATTGTAACTTTGCATTCAGCGAATACTGTTTTGCCCCATGGTGGTGGGTCAAGCAGAGGCATGAGACAGTGCTGTCTCCTGGTGCCCCTGACCCTTGGCTTAGAAGTCTATGTGCCAGCCTACTCACGGTCTGTGCTTTGTGTAGGGCCAGATGCATCTTTCCACAGTAGGGAAGTAACAGCAAGGGATCCCACAGTAAGCCAAGGCCCAAGATAGTGTCAGTGTAAGTTAAGTGTCCTTCTCTGTGTTTTAGTCTTATTTTGGTGTGTGTATCATTTACTATATTTTATTGAAATTGTCTGTTATATAGCTGTCTTCCTGGTTGGTAATAACTCCTTCCTAGACTATAAGCTCAATGGGGGGAGGGACCGTATGAGTCTTCTTTACTGCTGGCCCCTTTGCCCAGTACATAGTAGGTACTCAAAATGGTTGTTAAAAGAATAAACAGAATGAGTGAATAAATAAGTGGCTGAATGAGTAAATAAACCTCTCAGGGTCAGGAATTGTATCTTCCATCAGCGTCTGACAAAGCAGCCAGCATAAAATGGTGTTGTGTAAGCATATGTGAATGAAACTGCTGAACTAACCCTGGAGTTGATCTGATATATTAGAGGTTCTTAGCATCAAGTTCCTATTTTTGGCTTATCAGTCATCGGCTGGTTGTAGTTTCTGAATATTATCTCTTTCGTCTTAGTGTCTCTGAATATGTGTTTTTATTGAAACTGATTCTTTAGTTGTTCATACTTCTGGCTAATGGAATGCAAGCTCACATCTGTTGCATGGCCAGGCAACACTGCATTATTCCAAGCCTGGGCCATTCTGCTCTCAGGCTTTTGTGCTTCACGCTGTTTGCTCTGCTTCTCATAATTCTCCCTTATGTTTTCTTTGCTCCTCAACTCAAAGAATTCCAACTCATCTTTCAAGGCCAAGATGAAACATCATTTCTTCCCAGAAGCCTTTCTCAATCCTATTTTTCCTCTTTGCCATGATTCTCCATCACTTCATGGGTCTAGTTATCTCTCCCATGATGCTTTGTTCATACTGCTTACAAAATGTGTCAGTAGATATTTATTTCTACACGGTAGTTTCCTCTTCTATCATGTTAGCTTGGAGGAAATGAAACTTGTCCTGAGTATATTGGCATGTCTGTATTAGTCAGGGCTCTCTAGAGACAGAAGTAATAGGATAGAGAGATAGGGGGATTGGCTCATGTGATTATGGAGGCTGAGAAGTTCCTCAGTAGACCATCGGTAAGCCTGGAGACCCAGGGATGCCGGTAGCACGGAGGGCCTCAGAACCGGGAAAGCCCTTGGGGCACCTCTCACTCTGAGGCTGAAGACCTAAGAAGCTGGGAGGCCGCTGGTGCGAGTCTCAGAGTCCAAGCCTGGAGAACCTAGAGTTCTGATGGCCAAGGACAGGATAAGAAGGGTGTCTCATCGCAAGAGAGCCTCTCCTTGCCTTTTTGCTCTATCAAGACACCCAGCCTATTAGATGGTGCCCACCCACCTTGAAGGAGGATCCCCCCAATTCAGTCCACTAACTCACATGCCGATATCCTCTGGAAATACCCTCAGAGACATACCCAGAAATAATGCTTTACCACCTATCTCTTAATCCAGGCAGGTTTTTACCTAAAATTAACCATCACAATCTCCAAAGTCAAACATAGTGCCTGCTGGAGACCTACGTGTGTCGAATCAATCAAGAAAACTCAGTGTGGTGTGGAGAATACAGAGTCACTTCAGCCTAGGTCCAAGTTACAGCTCAAGCCACTTACTACCTGTTAACCTTGCACACATTATTTAACCTTTCTGAGTCCTTGTTTCCTAAGAACTCATTTGCAAAGCAAGGATGATAAAAATAATAGAAATTAACTTTTGAAGATGCCTTGAGAATTTAATAAGTTAACACCTTTACAGTTGTGTAGAACAGTGCCAGAGGCACAGCAGGTACACAATAAATATTAGCCCTTATTATAATAATCATCTTACATAGTGAGATTGGTCTCCTGGAAGGGCAGTGAAAATACTATCAAAAGAATCACCAGTTTCTGGTCAGGAGCCTTGAAGGAGCACCTTGAGTTTGGGAAGTGTCAACAATTTTGATTGAAGCTGGATGCACAGGTCTATGCCTATTGGCTAGCCCTTAACTTGCTTGTTCTTTGCATTTCGTTGGCAATTAAATGCTGACAGACCCATGTCTCTGACACCTGGCTCAGAGCCCAGTTGCCTAGGATGCTGTTTCAACTTGACCCAGCTAAATAGGCATAGGAGCCCCAGTCATCAAATAAAGCAGTCGAGCAACGAAGGTCTGTCTGTACTGTCTGGTCAAGGGTTATGTTTGGATAGTTAGGGAGCTGGAAGATACTGGTGTGGGATTGTGGGGGTGGAGAGCTGGATTTGGCTTAGGGGAACAGAAGGAAGGACCCCTCAGCAGGAAATAATTGTTTTTTTGCTAGCCTGTGCTTCAATTAGGGGTAAATATTAGAAGCAGAAACTGCCTCAAGGTAGGAGGGTAATAGGACTGAGGGTTTTAGGAACGGGGTATCCTGCCACAGAGAAGACTACATGATCTGCTATGAGTTTTCGTCAAACGAATAACAAGATGCACAACATTCTCTACTCCTCCCTCTGCTGTTGCTGCTGGAGGCCATTCAGGTAGGGCGCCCATGTACATGACAGCTTGAAAGCACTAGAGAAAGCCGGGTTCTATGTTACATTGTAAATCGCAGCAAGCTTGTATCTTTGAGAGCACATACTGTTTTGGGTCCTGAGAAGGTCCCTTTGTAACTTAACTGCCTCTCCCCTTTGAATGCAGATAACATACATGCAGTGGGCATATACCATGCACCAAGACCTCACTATGTTAGTGGATTGGCTTTCGATTGCTACCATAACAAATTATTCCAAATGTAGGGGCTTAAAACAACACCCATTTATTATCTCACAGTTCTGTAGGTCAGAAGTCCTGTAGGCTCAGCTGGTTTCTCTGTTTCAGATCTCACAAGACTGAATCAGGCATTCGCTGAGCTGCTTTCCCTTCCCGAGGCTCTAGGTGAGAGTCCATCTCCAGGTTAATCCAAGTAGTTGGCAGAAATCAATGTCTGTAGGACTGAGGTCTGTTTCCTTGCTGGCTGCCATCTGGGCATCTCCCTTGGTATTTAGAGGCCTCTTTTGAGTCACTGTAGGTAGTCCCTGCACACTTCAGAACTAGGAGTGGTATATTAAGTTCTTCGGACACTGGATATCTTCTGTGTCTGCTTCTTGTGCCGCATCTCTGACCAACTCTTCGCCTTCCATGTCTGCCTTTACGTGCTCAGGTGATTAGATGGGCCCCTGTGGTAATCCAAGATAATCTTCCTATTTTAAGGTCTGTAATCTCAATCACATCCACACTGTCTCTTTGGCATGTAAAGTAACATATTCACAAGTTTGCAGAGATTAGGGCTTGGAACTCTTTGGGGGACATTATTCTGTCTACCGCAGCTAGTTTTTTTTTAATTTTATTTTTCTTCCTTAATCCACACAACAGCCTCGTAAAGGAAGCACTGTTACACCCATCATATGTGTATAGAAGCTGAGGTTCAGCCAGGTACCTACTACAGCTGATAAATGGGGAAGCTGGGGTTTGAATCCTGCTTCAGAGCTCACATTCCTTCCTCTGCCAGAGAGGGAGGAGTGGAAGCAAAGCCATCATGCAACCCGCCACTCTCATTGCATTTTCCACCATTGTTGCACTAGAGCTGCTTCTCAATTGAGCAAGGTTGTCACTGTGTCCACCAAAGATGTCTGACTCTCCTCCTGGGTACATGGCGTGTGTGTCTGCTGGGTTTCAGCAGAAAACAGATGGCACACTCAAATGAAGTTATTGAGATTAATAAAAGGACTGTCTGCAGGGTTGTGAGTGGGGCAATGGGAAACCAACAAGGGATGGTGGAGCACGCTGGCTAACAACAGCTGTTGCGCCCCCTTCCAGGAGGAGTACGGGGAAGAAATGTCACCAGAACCCCCAGAGAAAGGAGAAACTAAAGGAGGGGCTGCCTGGCTGGAGCTGTGGCCTTCAGTAGTGGAACACCACTACAACCGGCCTGGCAGGGAGGTAGGTGGCAAAGTAGATGACTTCACTCTCTTCCCTCCCCCTGAAGCCCCTCTTTTGGCAAATCTTAACCAGGAGCCAGAGGAAAGGGGAGTCTGTTTGTACAATTCTTGAATTTTAACTTTCCAGGCTCAGAGCTGAGTATAGGAAGGTAAGAGTGGATCTGAGAGAGACTGTCCAGCACTGTGAGACCGTCCTTCCCCATGCCATTGAAATCGGGTATGGCAATGGGACTTGTTTGGGCCAGTGCCATAGCAAATTACCATGAACAAGAGGCTTAAGACAAGAGAAGTTCACTCTCTCACTATTCTAAGGGCCACGCTCTCTCCAAAGGCTCCTGAGAAGAATCCTTCCTTCCTAACCCGGCAGCCCTTGGCATTCCATGACTTGAGCAGTATCACGCCAGTGTCTGCCCCTGTCTCCACAGGGTCTTCTCTGTCTCTGTGTGCTCGCCCTCTTCTCATAAGGACATCCATCATTAGATTTAGGGACCAATGTAGGTGTCATCTGGAGATTCTTTGCTACATATACCTGCAAAGACCCTATTTCCAAATAAAGATCATGTTCTGAAGTTTGGGGTGGACATGAATTTGTAGAGGGGGTAGGGTGGATAACATCCAGCTCCTGATAACCGTGTACATCTGGACCAAGGTTTCTAGGCCTAGCATGCAATTTTTTCTTTCCCTCTGCCATGGCAATCAGCAATGCTCAGATAGCAGCTGCCCCCTCAGCCTAGGTCCTGGAGTGAAGATAAGGCAGAGCAGAGCCCCAGCTGACCTTCAAAGGAAACATAATATAAACAGAAGTAAATGTGTCATCCCTCCTGAAGGATACCATGTAAGGTTGTTAATGACCACAGCCCATCCCTTCTAAGATGTTGCCAGCAGCCACCTGACTCCCTACTTCCTTACTCTCAGGCAGACACCTTTGAATTGGCCAAAACCTTTTTCATTGTTTCTTTTCTTGTTTTTCTTTTTTCTTGTTTCTTTTCATTCCAGCTCCACTGGCAACATTTTACTACACCATAATTCCTCTTTGGGGCCAAGGTATAGAAAGAAATAGATCTCCAAAGACTGCCTTTTGTATCCTCGGAGGGACAAGTTTTGTAGGAAAAGGAAATGAAGGCTAGAGCACATGGGTGTTCTCTGAAATGAGCTGCAGAGTAGCTGTCTGCCTTTCAGACTGACAATTTCAAATGAATCCTCCACCAGAAGCAGCCAGGAATGTCTGCTGAGAAGACTGTTTTCTGCCTACACAGGGCTCTCTAGGTACACCCTTCCCTGCCCTGCTGTGACCACTTGTGGGAAACCGCTTGAGAAACTGTGCCTCATGATGTTTGTTTATTGATGCTACTACGTGAGCTCTCTGAGTCCATCTGCCAATCTTTTCTCTAATGCTGATCTCATCGCTGTGGGTGTGGGCCAATGGACTCAGCCTCTCTTGAGGGGGGATTTAAAAGTGAGATGGATAAACCATGTTTGAACTGTCAGACAAGACAGACAGACGTGTCTGGAATCATGAGAAAGGTTGCCTGATTCCAGGCCCTGTCCCCCTCACTAATCTATCTTGGAACAGCCCCTGGGTTTGACTGCTCCCACATACTAACTGCTGCTGCAGAAGCTGCATCTTCCCTCATCTCTTCCCCAGCCACAGGGCCTGGGAACCACAATGGTAGCAGGAAAGAAAAAAGTTAGACCCACACTGAGCTTAAAGGGGTGGTTCTCAAAGGGTTTACAGCATCTGCAGCACCAAGGAACTTGGAAATACAAATCCTTGGGTCCAGCCCTAAACCTACTAAAGGAGACACATTGGAGTGTGGCCCAGCTATCTGTGTGTTACTGAGTTTTCCAGGTGATTCTGGGGCATGCTAAAGTTTGAGAGCCACTGGCTTAGTGTCTGACCTCAGAAGACAAGTGGCCTGCTGGGACATGATTTATCTTGGTAAAAGTATCATCAGTTCCTCTGTCCCCTTTGCTTGGTCGGGAGGGATCCACCTGCAGTAGAGTGGAGAATCCCTGTGAACCCAAGTTGCATCCTGGCCTCCTGGGTGTTTTGTATCAGCTGCAGGTCACAGGTGCTAGTCGGGGCTGTGCAGCACCCAGGAGACAAGCAAGTCGGCTGCAAGTGAAGCCTCTCATGTGGACAGCAGGGTCTCTCACATCTCCTGTCAAAGCAGCACATGTTCTACCGTTGTTAGATAGAAGCCAATGTGTACTTCAAAGTGGCTTGAGGATCTCTTTAGTTCTATATTCGGTGAGTTTAGAAATACTTTAAGAAACTGTTTTTACTGTCGTGTACAAAATGCCTTTTTTGTGTGCGTCCATCAAAGTACTCTGTATCTGACATCTGTGCTAATCTCTTGTGAGTTATCATTTACAAGATGCCATTTTGATACAATGTGGAAAGTGTTCATGTGGTTACACAATTGTGTCTCTTTGTCTAGAGAATGAAGGAAATGAAACTAGGGGATCCCCTGGAGGAATGACAGATCAATAGCCATTTCACCAGGTGGCAAATTCAGTGGGTCCTACGTGGCAGTGTGTCGAGTAGGGGAGAAATGAGTCATACTCTATCATAATTCCAAAGAAAATGATACGTTCATTTGTGACGGCCACCTGGTCAAGACCACCTGGAGCTGTTTCTGGTACACTAAGGTAAAGAGCTCGTCCTAACCTGCCCTGTCCTTGAAAGGTAAGCAGATTCTCTACACAGGGCTTGCATGAGTGCTGCATTCCCTGGAGACAGAACAGGGCTCTTGATAGGCAAATCAGTCAGACCTAACCGATAAACCCCACCTCCTTGGTAGTTTGGATGATTCTCTTAATTTTGTCTGATAGTACTGAATTGCCTGAGAAAGTCCACTGGTTTCTTGCACAGCACAGTCTGAGAATTGAGATTATTTTCTGTCCTTTGAAAGTGAAAAAGGTGTGCTTCTTAATGTTTTTCTCCTCTCCACCTTCAGAGCTCTCACTGTGTTTTGGAGTGTGGTAAGGTATGGCCTCAGAAGGCCAATAGAATCCTGTGATTTGTGCTCTAATAATCCATATCCTGCCTGCCTTTTTGGGGATCTGTTAGTCCATTTTCACAATGCTACAAAGACACACCCAAGACTTGGTAATTTATAAAGAAAAGAGGTTTAATCAACTCACAGTTCTACATGGCTAGGGAGGCCTCAGGAAACTTAACATCATGGCAGAAAGGGAAGAGGCACATCTCACATGGCGAGAGAGAATAGTGAGTAGCAAAGAGGGAAGAGCCTCTTATAAAACCATCAAATCTTGTGAGAACTAACGCACCATCATGAAAGCATCATGTGGGAACCACCCCCATGACCCAAGCACCTCCCAGAAGGTTTCTCCTTAGACGTGTGGGGATTATGGGGCTTACAATTCAAGATGAGATCTGGGTGGGACACAGCCAGACTTATCAGGGTCTGCACCTTATGCCTATCTGGCTTCCTTTTTCTTCCAAGAACTGCTTTGTGCTAGTGGGACTGTAAGCTAGACAAAAAGCTATCAAAGTGCTAAGGGAAAGAATTGATAGTACATATGTAGTGAACACATAAGGGACAGCTTGTTTCCATGGAAGTTAAGGTGTTCCCAGTGTCCCTAATTGGCACCTGCATATCTGTGTACATGCACATTCTGAGGGGGGCATACCTATGGCTGCACCCGCCCTGTAAAGACACAGTGGACAGCTGTCCATGGGCGGTGATTGGATTTTGCTTCAGGGACCTCTCGACCACTGCCCCAGCTTGTCCAGGCCAAGTGCTGCTGGAAATTCCCATATCACTTACGTCTTTGGAGTTAGGCATTGAAAGGTGGTTAAGTGCAAATTATTTTCCAAGAGACATTATTATTTATTACTATTTGGGCTTAAATTAGTCTATCGACTTAGAAGAGAATGTGCCAGGCTTCCTCTTTTGGTAATAATGACGGGTGGAAGAGGAAACAGTGTTCTGAAATGCTGTAGAAATGAAAACCACAGACTCAAGGAATGGCATGAGGGCCCCAGTGATGTGGTAAGACGTGAAATGAAAAAAGGGAAGTAGGGAAGTGGAGGATAAAATACCTCCGTAAGTTCACAGGTCATTCCACGGGTCATTTCTGCCTGTGGTTTCTAGTGACTACCCTAAGCCCAAGTGTCTGTGGACATCCTCGCTCAGACACTGATACATTCTGCTATAGCCCTAGTGCTTCAAAGGATGGATCCATTTATTAAACACCTGGAGACACGTTCTGCTATAGCACTAGTGCTTCAAAGGATGGTTCCATTTATTAAACACCTGGAGACACGTTCTGCTATAGCCCTAGTGCTTCAAAGGATGGATCCATTTATTAAACACCTGGAGACACGTTCTGCTATAGCACTAGTGTGTCAAAGGATGGATCCATTTATTAAACACGTGGAGATACGTTCTGCTGTAGCGCTAGTGTTTCAAAGGATGGATCCATTTATTAAACACCTGGAGACACGTTCTGCTATAGCACTAGTGCTTCAAAGGATGGATCCATTTATTAAACACGTGGAGACACGTTCTGCTATAGCACTAGTGCTTCAAAGGATGGATCCATTTATTAAACACCTGGAGA
>CM052662.1:87029005-87088616 GCA_028533165.1 Leontopithecus rosalia
GATGGATCCATTTATTAAACACCTGGAGATACGTTCTGCTATAGCACTAGTGTGTCAAAGGATGCATCCATCTATTAAACACCTGGAGACACGTTCTGCTATAGCACTAGTGTGTCAAAGGATGGATCCATTTATTAAACACGTGGAGATACGTTCTGCTATAGCACTGGTGTGTCAAAGGATGGATCCATTTATTAAACACGTGGAGATACGTTCTGCTATAGCACTAGTGTGTCAAAGGATGGATCCATTTATTAAACACCAGGCGATACGTTCTGCTATAGCCCTAGTGCCTCAAAGGATGGATCCATTTATTAAACACCTGGAGACACGTTCTGCTATAGCACTAGTGCTTCAAAGGATGGATCCGTTTATTGAACACCTGGAGCATGCCTATACACTGTGGGTATATCAGGAGAACAAAACCTCACCTATTGTGTCTGCCGTCTCTCCCCATCTCCCCACTAAAATGCAAGCTCCCTCATGAGGAAAATGTGGTATGTTAAATGGTGTTAGATGTTATGGAGAGAAGTAAAGCAGTGAGTGGGGTGCTGTTTTAAATAAGGTGGTCAGAGAAAGCTCACAAGGAGAGCATTTGAGTGTAAAGGGAGTAAAGGGTAAGCAAGCCAGGCAGATGTCAATGTAGAGATCATTTCAGGCAGAGGGAAAGGTCCATACAAGGCCGGGCAACCAGAGCATGCCTGGCTTACAGAGGAAGATCAAGGGATGGGGGAGTGGCCAGTGTGGCCAGACCAAAGTGAGAAACAGGAGAACAGCAGCAGATGAGATCAGACAGATCATGCGGGGGGAGGGGGAGGAAGGCCAGGATGGAACTTAATAGGTTACTACAGGGGTTAGCAAACGTTTTCTGTAAAAGGCAAAACATGGTAAGTATTTGTTCAGGCCATAAGGTCTCTGTTGCAACTTCCTGACTTTGTCATTTTACCATGAAAGAGCCACAGATACGGTAAACCAGTGAGTCGGGCTGTGTTTCCATACAACTTTATTTACCAAAGCAGTTCACAGGACAGATTTTGCCCATGCTGACCGGTAGGCTATTGCAGTAATCTGGAGGAGAGATGAAGGTATCTTGGATCAGAATCGTAACAGTAGTGGAAGCAAGAAGGGGGTTAGACACTGGCCATGTTTTGAAGGTAGAGCCAGCAGGATTTGCTGTCAGACCAAATACTCCAGAGTTTTTGGTCTGAGCAACTGGAGTCACACTGCTGAAATGAGGAAAGCCAAACGGGGAGGTAGGCAGGAGGAGGGGTGCAAGGAATCCATTTGGGACATGAAAATTTGAGATTCCTTTAAGATAAAGGAATTGGATTCAATGTTCCCTAACTCCCCTTCTAGCTCTAATATTCTATGACTCTGCAACTGTTGAGAGAATGTCGTCTATCCCAGTGGCTTCTGCTGTGATCGTGTTCTTCAGGGAGACCTTCCACACTGTGTTACTCCATCCTCCCAAATGCAAGTGGTGATTATGTTGGCTAGAGATAAGTTGCTGGAAGGAAGAAATACTGAAAGGGAGGCAACTGCCAGCTGAAACTAGCAGGGGGACTTGGAAGAGTGTCACAAACGGTGTATGTGCCGGAGGAGGCTTTGAGGGCTGGAGGCAAATTCCTGTGTATCTTAGTTTCCGGGAGGTTGCTAATAATGCAGTGTTGTCAGCAGAACAGGCTAATGTTTAACAGGTTTTCAAAGAAAAGCAATGCAGCATCTTAAACTTCACATCCACTCCATGCTCAAAATGGCCACACTTCAGATGTGCTCACCCTCCATAGAGGTGCTGTGGAGCCCTACACGAATTCTGATGGACTCTCTACGCCTGTAGGACACAGCCATGGTCTTTGTCACTAGCTTCTCCAGGCATTTCCTCTGTCTTCACTCTCATCACTGGGATATATGTCTTCTCTCTGCCCAAATTCTTCCCACTCAAAAAGTGGCTCTGTGCCAGTGGGATTGTTTGCTATATGGAGAGCCTGCAAACCACTTTGGGAGTGAGCTGATAGCAATGTATTTAAAATATGAGCATTTATCAGAAGCAGCAGATGGAGGCAGCAGAGTGGAGCTCCCAGAACTGAGGGCAGGGAGTGTTTCATTCAAGTGTAAAGGCACACCATCTAGACTCAGCTGGCACCAGCTCATGAAACCAGTGAAGAGAAGGAGGGGAAAAAAGGCCACCTTTGTGCTAGGTTCGGAAGGTCACAGCGTTCCCTGACCTTGAGTCCTCAGTGCCTCAAAGACAGCATTCACTCTACAACTAGAAAAAACAAAAACCTTCCCGGTTGCTTTCTTTAATATTTTTTTACTTCCTTAAAGCTTAGTAAATTGAAGAAAAAATTCTGAAGCTCAGAACAAATGGCAAAATAACCATTTCATCTATGTATACATGCATTAATTCATTCAACAAATGTTTGTTACATGGATCAGGCATGGCAGAATCTATGGAATACTCTGGAGCAGAGAACAATGAGGCAGAAAGATATGTTACTGTAATTATTAAAGATTAAACTTGTTGAAAGTATTTTAATTTTAATTTTTTACCACCATCCCCTAACCCACCCCTAAAAGTAAAAGTATATTTACAGCCTCTTCTACTTACTATTTGAACTAAAAGAAGCATATGTTTTAGTGGTAAATTTCCTCAGGATACAAGTAACAACCTCAATGCACTAGTGGGAAAAGGACAATAAGATTAATTCCAAATCATCTGTTGAAGAAGAGTGCTCTGATGGTGGCATCCATTTGGAAATGTCAGTTTTAACAGCTGATATGAGGTCTGCAAAAAGGGCCCCAAGTCATCCAACAGAGGGCTTATACATTACACCTACAACAAGGAACCTCTGGGAAAATGCCTGCCTTCAGTTATTTTTGAGAGACTTTGAAAAGTGACGTTAGTGAATAAATCACATATTTCTTCATATTGCCTTTATATGAGAGTTTCAAAATATGAATCTTTCTGCTATTGTATATGGAAGGTGTGGATCTTTGGAACTGTGTAGAACTGTTTTCTGAAAAGTTCTCCCCAAATCCCCTGGTGAGAATTAATCACTCCTTCCCTTGGTGCCACCAGGGAGGTATAAAGTCACATTTAACGATACCAAGTAATGTATGTAGCTGTTTCTCATGATGCATTGTAAATTTGCCAAAAGAATCTGTAGCTCAGTGCCTGGCACACAATTGATACTTGAGTATGTTGAATATAAGAACAGAGACTGCAGAAATTGTTGAACTTATAATGAAGAAAAAAAAAAGAGAGGTTACCAAATGTCCATTTTTATTGTACTATTTTCAGGGTAAAATAGATGTATTGGAAACATTCCACTAATGGATGACAATATCTTATCTACATGCTCTCACAGTTTTTTTTTAATTTTTAAAGTCATTTATTCCACAATTTTTTTAAAACATTTACTCAGTTTTAGATTGTGTGATTCGCTGTGGGGTGCAAAAGTAATTAAGAAGCATTCCTGATGTAGAGAGTAAAGTTAAGAAGAGAAGTTCGCTTTTTTTTTTTCCACAATGGGTTTGCCACCAGAACACAGGGGTCGTGAAAACTATCCCTAAAAGCCAAAATGGGAAAGGATAAGACTCATATCAACATTGTTGTCATTGGACACGTAGATTCGGGCAAGTCTACCGCTACTGGCCACCTAATCTACAAATGCAGTGGCATCGACAAAAGATCCATTGACAAAATAGAGAAGGAGCTGGCTGAGATGGAAAAGGGCTTCTTCAAGTATGCCTGGGTCTTGGATGAACTGAAAGCTGATGAACACGGTATCCCCATTGATAGCTTCTCGTGGAAATTCAAGACCAGCAAGTACTACATGTCTATCATTGATGCCCAGGACACAGAGACTTCATCGAAAACGTGACTACAGGGACATCTCAGGCTGATTGTGCTGTCCTGATTGTTGCTGCTGGTGTTGGTGAATTTGAAGCTGGTATCTCCAAGAATGGGGAGACCCAAGAGCACACCCTTCTGGCTTACACACTGGGTGTGAAACAACTAATTGTTGGTGTAAACAAAACTGATTCCACTGAGCCACCAGACAGCCAGAAGAGACATGAGGAAATCGCTAAGGAAGTCAGCACTTACATTAAGAAAATTGGCGACAACCTCAACACAGTAGCATTTGTGTCAATTTCTGGTTGGAATGGTGACATGCTGGAGCCAAGTGCTACCATGCCTTGGTTCAAGGGTTGGAAAGTCACTCGTAAGGGTGGCAATGCCAGTGGAACCATGCTGCTTGAGGCTCTGGACTGCAGCCTACCACCAGCTCACCCAACTGACAAGCCCTTGCGCCTTCCTCTCCAGGAGGTCTATGAAATTGGTGGTATCGGTGCTGTTCCTGTTGGCCGAGTGGAGACTGGTGTTCTCAAACCTGGTTTGGTGGTCACCTTTGCTCCAGTCAACGTTACAACTGAAGTAAAATCTGTTAAAATGCACCATGAAGCTTTGAGCGAAGCTCTTCCTGGGAACCATATGGGCTTCAATGTCAAGAATGTGTCTGTCAAGGATGTTTGTTGTTGGAACATTGCTGGTGACAGCAAGAATGACCCACCAATGGAAGCAGCTGGTGTCACTGCCCAGGTGATTGTCCTGAATCATCCAGGCCAAATCAGTGCTGGCTATGCCCCTGTACTGGATTGCCACAGCGCTCACATTGCATGCAAGTTTGCTGAGCTGAAGGAACAGATTGACCATCGTGCTGGTAAAAAGCTGGAAGATGGCCCTAAATCCTTGAAGTCTGCTGATGCTGCCATCGTTGATATGGTTCCTGACAAGCCCATGTATGTTGAGAGCTTCTCAGACTATCCTCCTCTGGGTCGCTTTGCTGTTCGTCATATGAGACAGACAGTTGTGGTGGGTGTCATCAAAGCAGTGGACAAGGAGGCTGCTAGAGCTGGCAAGGTCACCCAGTCTGCCAAGAAAGTGCAGAAAGCTAAATGAATATTATCCCTAATACCTACCACCCCGGTCTTAATCAGTGGTGGAGGAAGAAAAACGGTCTCAGAACTGTTTGTTTCAATTGGCCATTTAAGTTTAGTAGTAAAAGACTGGTCAATAATAACAGTGCATTGTAAAACCTTGAGAAGGAAAGGAGAATGTTTTGTGGACCACTTTGGTTTACTGATTTGTGTGTGGCAGTTTTAAGTTGTTAGTTTTTAAAATCAGTACTTTTTATGGAAACAACTTGGCCAAAAATTTGTCACAGAATTTTGAGACCCATTAAAAAAGTTTAATGAGGAAAAGAAGAAGAAGAAGAAGAAGAAGAAGAAGAAGAGGAGGAGGAGGAGGAGGAGGAGGAGGAGGAGGAGGAGGAGGAGGAGGAGGAGGAGGAGGAGGAGGAGAAAGAGGAGGAGGAAGATAAGGTCATACTGAAGTGGGATGGGCTAGTGTGATGGATGTCCAGTATGGCGGGTGTCCTTATGAAAAGAGGACAGACAGGGATGAGGAAAAATATCACGTGAAGACAGAGGAATAACATGGTGCAACTACAAGCCCAGGAATACCTGAGATCACCAAAAGCTGAGAGAGAAGCGTAGAACAACAGCTCTTCCCTAGAGCCTTCAGTGGGATCCTGGCTCTGCTGGTACCTTGACTTCGGACTTCTGGCCTCCACAACTGCAAGACGACAAATTTCTCTCTTTTCAAGCTGGAGAGAGGGAGACTCCTGCTCTGCTAACAGCTGAGTGCATTAAAAAGGACTGGTTATCACTACATTTAGGGAAGCTGAGACAGCACCATGGAAGGAAAGAACCAGGAAATTGCCGGGGAGGGAAAGGGCAACTGTGTCACCCTCAGATGGCTTCCTTCCTTCAATTGAGGCTTGAAGGAAGTTTTAGAGGTTATCAGGCTGTCTTAGTTTATTTGTGTTGCTATGAAGGAATACCCAGGGATGGGTAATTATAAAGAAAGGAATTTTATTTGGTTCATGGTTCTGCAGGCTGTATAAGAAGCATGGTGCCAGCATCTGCTTCTGGTGAAGGCTTCAGGCCACTTCCACGCATGGTAGAAGGCAAAGGGGGGCTGGTGTGGGCGGAGATCACATGGCAAGAGGGAGGATGCAAGAGAGAGGGGAGGGAGATGCCAGGCTCTTTTTAACAACCAGCTCTCTCAGGAACTAATAGCAAGAGCTCACTCACCCCTGTTCTCCTAGGAAAGACATTCATCTATTGATGAGGAATGTGCCCCTATGACCCAAACACTTACCAGTAGGCCCCACCTCCAATATTGGGGATCAGATTTCAACATGAGGTTTAGAGGGTTGAATATTCAAACTATAGTACAGGCAGATCAAGTAGGAAAGGCATTGACCCCTTGAGAGTTTGGAAATGTTAGGGGTCATTACTGGTGGTCACTGATGGCAGGACAGCTCCAGCATTTGGTGGATGAAGGCCAGATATGCGAGATGTCCTGCTATGCTATGATTTAATCTTATACAACAAAAAATCATCCTGCATCCAGCATGATGTTTGAATGTCCCACAAGATATCTATGTAGGTAAAAATGTGGTTATAACTATCTGAACCTAAAACCTAACTCATGTCACATATATGCACAAAGCCTACTCTACACAATTTTAATAAAAGCTGCATTTTCCAGAAATATGAATCCCTTATGAATCAAAGGAATATTCTGTTTTGCTATCTTCAGAACGTTGCTGAAGGCAGTTTACCATGTTGGAAAATCACATTGTGACTATATCATTGCTCCTGGTATTTGTGTGCTCAATGTAATATACCTGAATCAGTCTTGTATCTGTCAATCCCCAGTGATTCTAATCAGACATCTCATTACTTTGTTATATTTTTAAGTATAGTTGTACCAACACATTTAAATAGAGAAATAAGGAGGGATAGCATTAGGACAAATACCTAATGCGTGTGAGCCTCAAAACCTAGGTGACGGGTTGATGGGTGCAGCAAACCACCATGGCACATGTATACCTATGTAACAAACCTGCACATTCTGCACATGTACCCCAGAACTTAAAGTATAGTTAAAAGTACAATAAAATAAAAGTAATTTTTATTCCATATTACTTGTCTTTTTAAATATTATAGTGAAAGCATTATACTGAGTTATTTTTAATTATGAGTATAAATGGTATAGTTATGCACAACATTTATTTCCATTGTAAAGTGCAGGTTAATGTTATTGATATATGCCAAGGAGCACAAGGGTCTGTAAGGATGAGAGCCAGTGAGACAGGCAAAGCAGGGAGGAGGGACCTGTTAGGCAGCACTTCCAAAGTTTAATGTGTCCATGAGTCACCAGGGGATCTTGTTCAGATGTGGCTACTGCTTCAGTGGTCCTGGGGTGAGGCCTGAGAGTCTGCATTTCCAGTGAGCCCCCAGGTGATGCTGATGCTGCTGGCGCCTGGGTCACATTTTGCGTAGCAAAGTTCTAGACGGATTGCAGGTGCAAAGGTTTGAAGGTTTGGTAGAGTTTTTCTGGGAAACAACCAGTGACTTGGCATAATCAGAACATAAAATGCAAAGCGTTACATGAGGGTTGATGAGACAGTCAAGGGAGGCAGGGTCAGAACCCACAGAACCTGAATCCTGTGTTTGGGCTTCATTTTGTAGACCATGCAGCACCTGCAATGATTCTAAGTGGAGTTCTGTAATTTAAATCTCTCTGTCACCATGTGGGATGGCTTTGCCGGACACGGGGAGTCCATTGAAGAAGCTTTTCCAATTACGTTGCCAAGAAGTAATAAGGACCTGAACTGAGGAAGCCACAGTAAGAAAGGAGGGAAGAAGATAAGCTTGTTTTTTTAGAGTTGGATTTCCTGAGTGTTGGAGATTGATTGAGTGAACTGTGAAGAGGAAGGAGGTCAGGGATGACTTGTAAGTTCCTGACTTCCTGACTTGTGCGCTGGGTGTATAATGATGCCATTGGCCAGCATGGGGAGCACAGAAGGAGATGCAAGCTTGGGAGACAAATTTTGGGGAGACTGGCTTTCAGACACATGAATTTGAGATCCTGTCTTATCAAAAACCAGAAAGATATCTGTTTGGACTTTGATGTTAAGACTTTCATTAAAAGGGTATTGTGTTCCATGATAATGAGCATCACTCATATAGGTGTGTTCATTTGCCATGCTTCTGTGGATTTCTGAGAGTGGAGAGGAACATGTTCAATCCCCCTAAGCTCGATGGCTGACCAGCACAGGCATTAGGGTGAGAAGAAAAGGGCAGTAGTAACTTTCAAGTACATTTGAGTATTCCCTGTGGGAGGCCGAGGCAGTTGGACCACCTGAAGTCAGAAATTCCAGACCATCCTGGCCAACATGGTGTGACTGTATGTCTACTAGCAATACAGAAATTAGCTGGGTATGGTGGTGCATGCCTGTAATCCCATCCTTGGGTGGCTGAGGCAGGAGAATTGCTTGAACCTGGGAGACAGAGGCCGAGATTGCACCACTGCATTCCAACCTGAAAGACAGAGTGAGATTCTGCCTCAAAAAAAAAAAAAAAGAAAAAAGAAAAAGAAAAAAGAAAAAAAAGTACATTAAATGTATAATCGGCAGGGTGTCAGAAAGTAGGAGGCATAGGTGGAACTAATTTCCTGCTTCCCAGGGTGGTCTGTCTTTCTGTCTCTCTTTGTCTGTCTTACATAACATACACCCTACCTACCCTGCTGTCTTGGCTATGCCCCTGGTTCACAGATGTTTGTAGGGTGGTGAGTTTGAGGTGGTCCTGTAAGACCACAGGTCCCAGTTCATGTATTTAACCATGTCACACTCCACCAACACCATGCTGCTAGTCTTCACTGAGTGTTAGGGACCAGGTCTTTGTCCATAATCTTAACACAGCTCTAGGAAGAAATTTTATACGTAAAGAAATGGAGGCTTTTAGAGCCAGATAATTTGCCTCAGGTCATGCAGAGGGAAGAAAAGTTGAATCTAGCCTGATCCTGTTTTCTCACTGAGACTACAATTCATTTCCTCTGACCTCTCCCAGTCCTACCAAAGTAAAGCTGTCTCTCAAATGCAGCATGCTGGTTCACACCCCTGCACCTCAGAGTACTTCTGCTGGGAATCCTCCTCTCTGATATTTAGCTGCCAAAGTCCTACCCAGTAATCGCCACATCTGTGAAGATGCCTCTTAGCCTCCTGACTTGATGCCCAGTACGTATTTCCCATCTTGCACATACCACGCCGCACTGGCACCTTGTGTTTACAAGTCCGTTTCTCTCTCGAGGCTGTGGGCTCCTGAAGGGCACGGCTCATGTCTTAGTCCTCTTCCACTGTTGAGCCTGGTCCAATAAAGACTTCTGAAGTGAACTGGCATCGTGAGTGGGTTCTCTGTCAACTGTATGCACTGTAATAATGCCTGGAAGTATAAGCCAGTTTCTAAAGAAAGTCAATGTTAGCAATGGACAAAAAAGTGGCTTGGAGAATCATCATCTTTTAACACATTATTTACATATACAACATTTTTTTTTTTTGAGACGGAGTTTCGCTCTTGTTACCCAGGCTGGAGTGCAATGGTGCAATCTCGGCTCACCACAACCTCCGCCTCCTGGGTTCAGGCAATTCTCCTGCCTCGGCCTCCTGAGTAGCTGGGATTATAGGCACGCGCCACCGTGCCCGGCTAATTTTTTGTATCTTTAGTAGAGACGGGGTTTCACCATGTTGACCAGGATGGTCTCGATCTCTTGACCTCGTGATCCACCTGCCTCGGCCTAGAAAAATAGGTTTTACCATAGATTCCCTTCCTCCTCCCTCCTGTCATCCCTCACCAGTAACATTAGGCTTAATTATTTAAATTAATTTAGTGGGAGTCGATATTTAATTAAAAGTGTAATTTTTATTAGGATTTTAATAAATAAAATTTAATAACTACCAATGACACTTCAGCATATAAGAACACTTAATTCTTAACATTATTAATTTTTAAATAGAATCTAATGGAAACCATTACTCCACACAGAAGTCTACACCTTGACCAAGTTTGAATTCTAATTTTTATCCTTGGTTCTCTTTGTATTGCTCACGTCTGCTGCTTTCTTTCTCTCTTTTCCTATTATTTCTTTAGTGGGTTTTGTGTGAAAGAAGATGGACTTCCTTCAGGCCTACAATAAAGTGAAGTGACCCTGACTTAAGAAAAACAAAATATAATTAATTTTAATATACAAGAAGATGTAAAATGTCTACAAATGAGCAGATTTGGGTTTGAACATGAAAATTCATCATTCACATGCTACATTGTACTGTAGTGTGTGTTTAATTTTATCATAAATTTTCAAGTTTTTTTTTTTTTTGAGACGGAGTTTCGCTCTTGTTACCCAGGCTGGAGTGCAATGGTGCGATCTCGGCTCACCGCAACCTCCGCCTCCTGGGTTCAGGCAATTCTTCTGCCTCAGCTTGTATTTTTAAAACATGTAAAATGCTGTTTTCTGACTTTTGTAATTCAGATAATATTCTGGAATAGGACACACACACACACACACACACACACACACACACACACCCATATCTCCCTAAAGCGACTGCATTAATTAGGATCTTTAGGGAATAGTTACCCAGATAACCTCAAGTAATATAAGTTTATTGTAAGATCATGTTTCTCAAACTGAGGTGGCCAGATCTCAAGGGATTACATGGCATTAGCCAGAAATTATGGGAACTAACTGAAACAAAAATATGGCATGTCTCTGTAAATTATCCATTTTAAATGAATGAAACATTTTTAATAAAAAATAATCCTGATCTCTTAAGGAGGAAAATGCACGTGGAATTTTGAAGATGAAAACAACATCAACTGTAGAGAAATGTTGAGCTTGTGATAAGCCTCTTGGGCTCTATCCCAGGCTGCTAGTAGTACTAAAATCTTCTTTTCTTTCATTTAGTAGAAAAGTCAGAAAAGTGTCCTGTAAGATTCACATAGAAATAAGGGCAATCACAAGAGCTGCACAAGAGTTGATATTGGAGACTGGAATGCTACTCAAAGAACAGAATTCCCCCAAACATCCAAGATGGTCCTGAGCAACTGAATTATCTTAACATCAACTTAGCAGTAGAGTGCCCTTAGGTAACTCTGGCAAGGGTATACATATAAGCTGCTTCAACAGTCCTTATTCCCACCAGCCAGCTGCCCTTCCCCCTTTTATTATCTTTTTGTTACAGCTGTCTTACAGCTTTTGCCCACTTCTGATTTCAGTGTACGCAATGGCTTTTCATAACATCTTCAGTCAAGTTTCTCTCTGGGTATCTTCTGCTTCTGCTCCATCTTCCAAATGCTCAAACCAATTAATGTAATGGTTTACATTTAATGGTAATGCATTAAATGTAAAAAAAAAACCACCCAAAGACGGCATATCATTCCTTCAGTTAATCTCCATCATCCCCATTTTGACACAGATTTTGCGCCATGCTATTCATAGAGTACCAGCCAGAATACATGTTGTTTGCCTTTGAGTTCACTTCCCACTGTTGGCAAGGTTGGCTGTTGTTCTGTAGCAGGATAACACAGCTGAAGAATTGAGGTATGTCAGCTTAAGGATTCACCACGGTCAGTTTCCTCTGCAGAAGACCATGGACGTGTGTCATGCGCATTCTGACCCTTACCTTCTTCAAAAGAGCCCCACTAACATGTCAGAAACTGATTCCTTTGGAAGGATAAACAAATGGTATAACCATAAAAGGCTTTGAAGGCTTTGCAATGAACCCCAAATTATAAGTAGTTACATAGACATTGAAAGCATGGAATCTCTGTTTGGATAGCTGTCCTCTGTAATGCAGGTATCCTTTTTATTTGTTTTCCTTTCCTTTTTTTTTTAAGTTTTGTATTTCAGTCATAGTGGTTTCAGTTACACATACCTCTTAGTTCATATTCCACCATTGCTGCTGGTACATACAAAGCCTCCTTAGTGCTTTAGTGCTACTGTAACAAAATAACAATGGCTAGGTAATTTATAAAGAACAGAATTTTATTTCTCTCAGTCCTGGAGGCTGGGAGTCCAGGATACAGATGCCAGAAGGTTTGGTGTCTGAAGAACCTGGTCTCTGTTTCCAAGATGGTGCCTGTTGCTTTGTCGTCTGGAGGGGATAATGCTGTGTCCTCACATGGTGGAAGGAGTGGGAGGACAAAAGGGTGCTTCCTCCAACCTTGAGGTCTAAAGGGCCTAATGCTAATACCAGTTTTTAGAACAAAGCCCTCATGACTTAACTACCTCTTAAAGGCCATGGTTCATAATACTGTTGCATTGGGGGCATGAAAACAGTTAAGCCCTAGCACCTCCTTTGATTGGTTGATTGATTGGAATCCTTTTCACAATCTCTGATGGGGGTTTTAACCTACTGCCGGAACTTACTATCTCATAATGGCAACAGCTGACTTCATATATTGAACTTGCTAATTCTTAGGTAATTCTTTCCTACATTAAACCAAAAATAGCTCTCCCCTCATGTCCACAGTCCTTTCTTGCAGAACCATAGAGAAAATGTCTATTTCTTCCCTCAGCACAATGGCCTTTCAACCCTATAAGGTTGGCTATTAATATACCTGAGTCTTCACTTTTCTATGTGAAACACAGTCTGTTCTTTCATCAGTTCTTCATATGATATGGGTTTAAGGCACTTTACTACCTAGTCACTTTCCCTCAGACACACTCTACTTTGATAATGCCTTTTTAAAAATATGCCATATCTAAATATTTTAAAATAAGTATGCTCTGCCAAGGCAGAACATGATGGGTAAAACCTTGCCCCCCCTCCCTTCCCTAGTTTTGGTTTTTATAAATGTATCCTAAAATTTATATCAGTCTTTTTTGGAAATAATATTGCATTTTTGACTCTCATTGAACTTTAAATTTTTTTCAAGTGAACTCCTGTCAATTCAGAGCTTTCCTACCTTATATTTAAGTAGTTGATTCTTTGAACTTAGATGCAGAACTTAACATTTAACCCTATTAAATTGTATATTGTTAATTTCATTCCATCCTTCTCCTTTTCCAAGGTCTTTTCAAATTTTATTCTTTAATATTGTTTATCAGCTTTACCTCCAACTTTCAGTCATGTAAAACTTGATAGGCAAAGTTTTTATTGGAATTCACCCAATTCACTGACTACTAGAAGACAAAGAATTGCTTTTCGTAGTGGCTCTCAAATTTTAGTGTGCAAAATAATTAACTAGGACATTTGCTAAATGTGCAGATCCATAAGTCCCATTTCTAGAAATTTTGATTTAAAAAGTGTGCGATGTGATTCCAGGAATATGCATTTTAACCAGCACCACATTTGATTCTGATGCTTTTTGTCCTTGGCCACGCCTTTAGAAATATCTTCAAAATTTTCCTTTTGGTCTAAATTGACATTAACATGTTTATTAATTGTAACAGGGTGCTGTGTCTTCTTAGCACAGTGTTGGACACACGATTAATAATGAATGACTGAACAAAAGAAAGAATGAAGGGTGGAAGCAGTGCTCAGCTAATAATTCAGCTATATTTCTTCATTTTAGTCACAAAGCCAATATGATCAGCTTTTTAGTGCTTGGTTGTAATTGAATTATATGATGTCTTTGATGTTCCCCACTGGGGGGAAAAAAGAGATGTATTTTGTGTGACCTTTTCTTAATGAACATATGTTGTCTCTTAGTTATCATTGCTTTCCTTTCTTTCTTTTCTTTTTTTTTTGAGACGGAGTTTCACTCTTGTTACCCAGGCTGGAGTGCAATGGCGCGAGCTCGGCTCACCGCAACCTCCGCCTCCTGGGTTGAGGCAGTGCCTCAACCTCCTGAGTAGCTGGGATTACAGGCATGTGCCACCAGGCGCGGTGGCTCAAGCCTGTAATCCCAGCACTTTGGGAGGCCGAGGCAGGTGGATCACGAGGTCAAGAGATCAAGACCATCCTGGTCAACATGGTGAAACCCCATCTCTACTAAAAATATAAAAAATCATTACTTTCCTTTCTAAGTGCTCACAAATCATGTGTTTAATTCTGCTATCTAGAATTTCATTGAGAATTAAAAGGTGTGTCATATTTAAACCTGGAAATCTCCCTTTATGAGTTGTTGCTTTACTTTTAAGAAATTAAGGCACAGGTGTAGTGCTTTATTTATTTACTATGCTTTAGGCCATGTTAGTTCTCTTTCATGTCTTAATATGTTTGCAGATAAATAAGAACCCAAGTACTGGACACTTTGACAAAAAAAAAAATTCTTACTTTTTCCTAGAATTTATACTTAGAAAAACTTTCAAAATCTACAGAAAGACTCAAAGAATATTACAATGTTCTTAATCTAGGGCAACAATTGTTAGCATTTTGCTATATTTGTTTTTTTATATCTAGCAAGATACATAGCTAGCTAGATTTTCGCTTCCCCTGCCTCCTGAACCAGTCATTTAGTCTCCTTTAGTTGAGAACAACTTATCTGCACTGCTTTCTGCTTTTCAGGATGGATGCCTGAATTCTCTGATTATACTTGGTTTTGTCTGTCTGTTTAGTTTAGTTTTGGCTTTTGAACCATGTGAAGTTTTACATGTTCAAAAAATAAAATTAAAGAGGATTAAAAATAGTAAATTTTAAAATTTGCTCCTAAAGGGGAACTGGGCTGGTATATCACAGTGTTCATTACCAATTTTGGGGAAACCAGAGAAGGCTGATCCGAAGTACAGAAGAGAAGGAAGGAAGACTGGGTGGAAAAATACTAGACCACTCTGAAGGTTCCGGAAAATTCGGCAAGATCATCGAGGATTTCTCCAGATAAAAAGCAGCTATCAAATCAGACCCTGCTCCCAGCAAGAGGCCTGCCCCAGTAATCCCGCTGGCTCTGTTACCAGCTGGGAGCAGCCAGGGCAAGGCGCCGCCCCCGTGGTGCAAAACAGCCATTGATTTCAGATCTCAGCCGGGGGTCTGTGGGAGGTGACTCTCAGGCCTGTCAAGTCAGGGTCCAGCCCCTTTCAGGGGGTGGCCGTCTTTTGATTGATTGCAGGGGTATCAAGGACCCATCTGTAGCCCCAACTCAGGAAAGTTGTGGTGGGTCCCCACTGAGGCTCTGTCAAGACTTCGTCACAGCTCGACCTTTTGCTCTGCTCCGCTCAGCTCAGTTCTGCTTCGTTCCCTTCGCTGCCCCTGCGACTGATTTTAAGTGCACCCTCTACTAAGCCGCCTGCGTGCCCATCTGCCAGCACTGCTTCGAGCTCTTATTACCCTGTTAACACCTATGTAATCCTCACAACGCTGAGGTGGGTGCTGTTAGCATCTTCATTTTATGCATAAGGAAACTGAGGAACAGAAATTGGCTAAGTGGCTGCCCAAAGGTATTCATGCTCCTGGGAGGCAGCAAAGGCTTGCCTCAAACATAGGCATGCTAATCCCTGCCGCCCCCTTATCTGCCACTCACTGCTCTTCTTTGTGACACAGAGATTGCTGTTAGCATACCCAGGATCGTAGTCCTATTATATTTTCCAGATGCTTTCCTAAGCAAAAACGTAGAAAAACTTCCCGGATATTTAGCGTAGGAGGAGATCTGCCCTGATTCTGTGAAGGCAGTTCCAACCTGAATCTATTCATCCGCAGGGCTCTGGCTCCAACCTGGAGAACTCGCCTCACCCTCAAAGCTGCATTCCCCAGCCCTCAGTTCTCTGGCAACGTGATACACCGGCCACTGCCATTCTGCAAAAGGAAGGAATATGTACCGCACAAGTAACAAAATGGGAAATACTCTCCTCTTCCCTAAGACAAGAGCTAGTTCTTGCTTCCTGACCTATTTGAGTGCACATTCAGCGCTTGCATAACGCAGCTAAACTGGCCTATTTAGCATTTATGCATCTGCTCTGTGTTCCACAAGCTCTTTAAGATGTGACATTTAAAAATCTTCATCGCAAGGTCACAATAGCCATTTCTATAGGGAGGCTGAGGAATTACCAAGACTACGGTTGGAATTTAGGGCGGGGAAGTCCTTCCACTCTGATGGCTGGAGGGACGGCCAATTGTCCTAGTTTTCCTTGGGACTGATAGGTTTCCCGGGATGTGAGACTTTCTTCTCTGAAACTGGGAGAGTCACAGGTAAACTGCGACAATTTGTCACCCTACAGTGGACTTTATGGCCTACCTTGCTGTGTTACAGAAATGCCTGCCCCTCTACTGTAACAACTTTGTATTTTTTTTTAAAAAAAATGCTGATTTTTAAAAAATTAATCTAGGAAAATCCCTATAGAAGCTATGGAGATAAACGAAGGAAAAACTAAAACCACTCAGTAGCTGATTGTGCAGAGGTCACTGTCTAACCCTTTCAACATCTTCTGGTGTTTTTTTTTGTTTTTTTTTTTGCGTGTGTGTACACATATATTTTATACATCTAAAACCGTGCAGTAAGAACAGTTCTGTATGCTGCTTTTCACTTAGTGTAAGCATTTTCCCATGTCAGTAAGTATTTTTTGAAAACGCCATTGCTATTGATTGAATAATTGCCATTGAGGATGTACTATATTTAACCATTCTCTTACTGTTCAGCATTTAAACTAAGTTTTGCTGTTAAAGATAATTTTGCTGTGAACATCTTTGGGTTTCTAACGGATTCTTTTGGAGTAGTTTCTAGGACCTTACTGGATGAAAAGTCATGGGCTTAGTTAAAGCTACTGAATCCTATTTCTAAAATGCTTCTGGAAAAGGCTGTAAGTCAGCAGTGTTTAACGCTCACTCCACTGAACTCCTGCCAGCACTGAGAATTTTTTCAATCTTCACTAATATTATGGGTTTTTAAAAAATGTTATCCTAGACAAGCTTCACTTTTTTGTTTACTGGGGAAGTCCAAACCTCTTTCATATCTTTCTCATTTGAATTTTTCTGAAATTGTTTGTGCATATATTTTTCCAGATTATATTGAGTTTTAATGTCTTGCTTCTCAATTTATATGACCTCTTTACAAACGACAATAAATCTTTTTAGGTCATAATTGTTTCAAATACTTTTTCTGACTCACTGTTTGACAGATATCTTAAACATACTGACCCTCAAAATGTTTAGATGTTTATAATCTTTAAGCAATATTTTAAGCTCTGCAGTCATATACACACACATTTGGTGGAGGTTTACGCTTTATTTAAAAGTCTCTTATTTTTCACTTTTAGCCCATCTGTGCTGACTTAAAATTATTTGGTAATATTTGAAAAGAATATGTGTAACATATATGTAATCATAAAGAGAAATGGTAAAACAAAATTACATGAATACATGAATCCACCACCCAACTTAAGGACTAGAACGTACCGAGTTCACATACTAGAACATACGCTCCGTGTTCCTCCCCAGTCTCAGAGCCCCAACTTTCCCAACACGGAATTCTCATCCTGCCTTTGCCTTTGCTATTTGATTGCTTTTAAAAAAGTAGTTTTGGCCGGGCGGGGTGGCTCAAGCCTGTAATCCCAGCACTTTGGGAGGCCGAGGCGGGTGGATCACGAGGTCATGATCGAGACCATCCTGGTCAACATGGTGAAACCCTGTCTCTACTAAAGATACAAAAAATTAGCTGGGCATGGTGGCGCATGCCTGTAATCCCAGCTACTCGGGAGGCTGAGGCAGGAGAATTGCTTGAACCCAGGAGGCGGAGGTTGCGGTGAGCCGAGATCACGCCATTGCACTCCAGCCTGGGTGACAAGAGTGAAACTCCGTCTCAAAAACAAACAAACAAACAAACAAAAAAACAAGAACAAAAAAGTAGTTTTATTATGTATATGTTTGTGCCTGTAAGCATATGTTTAGTTTTAGTATTTTTGAGCTTTACAAAAATTGATTCTTCTTTTATCTCTTCATCTCAGTCTGGCTTTTTTTTAGTAAGTACTATGTAGGTTTATCCGTATTTTATGGGAAGATGTAGTTCATTCATTTTCAGTACTGGATAATATTGTAGTTCATTTCTCATATATATACGTATGTATGTATGTATGTATTCATGGTGCATGTATACAAGAATTTCTTCTAGAGAAATAACATACTACATTATATTCTTATTACATATATTATGTGGGAGTGGACTTGCTGGGTTGCAGTGGATATGCTGTTCAATTTTACAAGCCATTGCTAAATTGTTTTCCTGAATGGCTGTACTAATTACATTCCCAACTGTAGAATCTAAGATTCCTATTGCTTGACTTTCTTGCCAATACTTTGATATTTTCAAGTATTGAAATCTGGTAGCCATTTTTCACCCAGTAGATTTACACTCATTTTTAAGGGTTATTGGTCCAAGTTCTTAAAGTCTGAAAAGTGGTTCTCAAAAACAAATCAAACATCTTTTGGTTTGGGCTTCTCATTTCTCCTGGGGTCAGATACTTAACAAGCTGTTCATAATATGTCATGCTGGGCCTAATGTTCAGTTCTTAGAAGAAAAGGCTGTATCAGCTGAGACAAGTGAACAGCAGAGAGAGTTAGGAATTAGGAAGCTTGGGCTCTAACCTGCTTCTGTCACCAAAGCTTTGCAGGGCTCATGTATGAGTCATGTCCCCGCTTCGAACCCTATCTGCTCACTGGGCATAACAGAGCTGACCTTCCTCCCAGCCCCGCCGTGAGGATGAAATCCTGTTGTGGAGCACTTTGAAATCTTTGGATGAAAAGCACGACAGAAGTGCCAAGTATGATTGTTACCCGTGCCAGCCACACTAGAAGACAGCATAAAAATAGGAAGCAAAGAAAATTCCATTTTACAAAAGCTTCAGTGAGAAAATTGGCTGGTCAGAATGTCATTCCCTGGTTTTGGTTCACATACACATTGTCTTTTATAAAATTAAAAGAAAAAAATAATTGTACACAATTTTGTCTTTGCCGGGAAGAAGCCCTTTGATCATCACCATCCCTGTGTTGCCAGATGAGTCACTGATGCAGAAGGTAGATCAACACATGAGGAGACCCTGTGGAATCAGTTCTCTGTAGTTGCTCCCCAATTTCTGTTTTTCATTGTAAGAAATCGAAGCCATACAGTCTGAGGGAATGCTAGAGGTTGAGGATTAGGGTGTCTAAACCTTGACATCGTCACAACGTAGGATCTGAGACACCTTCAGCTGAAATAGAGACTGTGCTTTCAAAACTGGCCCAGCACCAAACCTGTGCTCCAATGCTCTCAGATCCTCCGTCCTGCCCTTAACAGAACAAGAGAGTTGCAGATTTAAACACATAACTGGGAATATTTGCAACAACCTCTGTCATATTAGGAATCCCAAAATAAGGTGAGTCATGCCCGTTAGTGTGCGCCTCCATCCTAAAAATGACTTCGCTGTAGTTTT
The DNA here is from genome assembly GCA_028533165.1 of Leontopithecus rosalia. Classification (NCBI taxonomy): domain Eukaryota; kingdom Metazoa; phylum Chordata; class Mammalia; order Primates; family Cebidae; genus Leontopithecus; species Leontopithecus rosalia. The sequence continues at coordinate 87,048,255 of CM052662.1, forward strand.
AATAGCTTATATCCATCTTGGCATAATGCTGTTAGTGAGTTGTGATGAGCTGTAATCACCTCTCCTTATAAATTGGATAGACTGTGGAAACAGTTCCAAACCACAGAAAAGACATTTCAAACTCTGAGCTTGCTGCCTGATATGACACTCAGAGAATATAGAATAGGAGCTTTGGAAGCTGTTGCCACATCTTTACTGCCTGTCTTTTATACTGGAATTTTAAAAAGTCAAAACCCGACAGGATGGTTTGGTTGCTGCACCCCACTGAGAAGCTGAGAAAGTAAAAGGTAAGGGGGTGTAGCCATGGGCTTGTAAGGGGGATGTGAGTGACACAAGTCCACCCACAGCAACTGTTCCATGAAGGTATGAATCATATTGTACCCGACTTGTAATTTATACCCAGGAGGGGAAAGCTACTGAGCACTATTGAAATGTTTTGTTCAGAAGTTTCTCAGAGGGAGGGTCCTTACAGTGTTTCATGGATTAATTTGCATTCTAATCGGCATAATTAGATTATTGCCATAGAATTCCCATGGTATGACTCCAGTAGAAATACTTTGTATTAAGAAACAAACACTCTTTTGGGGGTGAAAATGTCCATCCACTGTAGTATCCAGTCACACAACAATCTCTATTTATTCCTCTTCATAACCCCATGAGAAGAGTCATCCTCACTGGATTTTCAACTGTTTAACTGAAGAAATTAGTTGAAAAGTGGAAATACAACCTGGTGATAGTTTCTCCATCTGTCCACACCTAATAATGGTTTGATTGATTCTTCTATTTAAATTGACAGATTATTTACACCTCTGTGAATTACACCGTTCCTATGGTCTTTCTTTCCTTTGAATTTTTTTTTTAATGTGTGTGTGATTAGAACTGTCTGTAGTCAGGCTAAAATTCAGATCCCATCTTTATAATTCTTATTTGTGTGATATGAATTTCTCACAATGGCAGGATAGTGGATTATCATGCAGCCTTGAAATATCACACCAATTAAGACAGTGGAGAGCCATAGGGAAACGATGGCATGTGAAGTTGAAAAGGGTATGAAATTATATCTGCACCATACTTTCCAAGTGCTTAAATTGTGCATATAGAAGCATGGGCTGAAAAGGAAACATGGAAGAAAGAAACAGATGGTTGGTTGAAATGAAGGGATTATGAGAGTTCCCTCTCTACCTTTTCATTATTTTGTTTTCCGTTAACACTCTTACAACATTGCTTGCGTAATAAACATGATTGTAAAATTATTCAGCTGGGTGATTAACAGTAGCTGAGATATGAAATATACTTAAGTGTCCATCAACAGATGAATGGATAAAGAACATGTGGTATATATACATGACGGAATATTATTCAGCCATAAAAAAGAATGAAACCTGTCATTTGCAGTAACATGAATGAGTCTGGAGGACATTATGTTAAATGAAATAAACCAAGCACAGAAAGACAAACACCACATTATCTCACTCATATGTGGAATCCAAAAGTTGATCTCATGGAAATAGAGTAGACTAGGGTTACCAGAGGCTGGGAAGGGTAGGCTGGGGAATGGGGAGAAGCTGGTGAAAGGGTACAAAGTTACAATTAGGCAGGAAGACTTAGGTGGGAGTGAGATCGCAGTTGTAGTGTGGGTGTGGTGGCTCACACCTGTAATCCTCGAGCTTCAGATGGCTGAGGTGGGCAGATGGCATGAACCCAGGAGTTTGAGACCAGCCTGGACAACATAGCAAAACCCCATCTCTACAAAAATTTAAAAAATTAGCCAAGCATGGTGGCACGTGCTACTTGGGTGGCTGGGGTGGGAGGATCACCTGAGCCTGGGAGGGTCCAGGCTGCAGTGAGTCATGATCGCACCACTGCACTCCAGCCTGGGTGACAGACTTAAGTGTTTTTGAAACCCCATCTCAAAAAAATAAAAATAAAAAATAAGAGTAGTTACATTAGATAAATTCTAGTGTTCCATCGCACAGTAGGGTGACTACAGTTAATAATTTATTGTGTATTTCAAAACAGCTAGAAGAGAAGAATTTGAATGTTCTCAACACACACAAAAAAGATAAATGTTTGAGATGATGAATATGCTAAATACTCTTATTTGATCATTAAACATCATATGCAGGTACGGAAATATCACATGTACATCACAGAGATGTACAATTATGTATCAATTAAAAATAAAAGAATAAAATTATATGAACATCTTTCATAAAATGAATGAAATGTGAGTTACAGATCCTTTCCCATGCAGGGCAGCTGTGAGAGCCTGGGTTGCTAATAGAGTTCCAGGTGGGGAGAGGAACCTGGGTTACAATCAGGAAACATTTCTGCATCAGCATTTCTGGTAAATTGCTTAAAGGGATCTCAAAAGAAAAGGAACTAATTCTCCAGCTCTCCTGTAATTTGTCATGATATAATTTCTCATTCTAAGTAAATATTCCCTTTCATGCCTAATTTTGTATTTGCAATTTGGCATTCTTAAAGAGGGCTCCCATAATTGTGTAAGGCTCATGCCTCACAAAACCTGAAGGTGCCTTTGGTGAGGTGGGTCATCAGAACACCAGCTGAGTGTCTCGCAGAGTGAAACCTAGCACTGGATTCCATCCCTGTGAATGCCCTGAACAGACTGCTGCTGCACCAGGTGCTCCTGTGTCATCCCTCTTCCTCACTTACTTCCGGGTCCTCCGAAGCTGTTCCCAGTGCTTAATCATAAGAAGAGCAGCTCCAAATACCAGTTCAGAAGCTCAGGTAGAAAGAGACCTTAAAGATCACGTCCAGCTACTCTTCTGATGCTTGAGTCTTCTCTTCAAGAGGCATCTGGGCCTGGGCTTGGACCCCTTGCCTCAGTCAACCCATTAGAAACGTCTTTCCTTATTTTGAGTCAAAACCAGTCCACCACTACTGGCATTGCTCTATATTTCCAGGCTCTATAGAAAATGTCTAACCTTTCACATGAGAATGGCAGAAGAAAGTGAAAAGAAAGAAATGTTGGTTGTTCCTCAGCTTCCCAACTAGGCACACAGTTGGGGCTTTTTAATACAATGCTTGATTTAATCTTCTCATTAATTTTCTGATGTAAGTATTATTATTTTATTCTAGGGTTCCCAGATGTAGCAAATAAAAAAGAGGCTTCCCAGTTAGATCTGAATTTCAGATCAAAACAAATAATTTCTAAATAAAACATACACTCCCAAAAGTATGAAATTAATATGTCTGTGAACAAGAGATATGGAAGTGTCATGTATTTTACCTGGAAATCCTGTTGTTATGCCCATTTTAGAGCTGAGGAAACTAAAGGTCAGAGCCCATGTCTGATCTTGAGTGAAGCTGGAATCTAATTCCAGGTCCTTGATTTTAAAGCACCACCCCATGTCCCACAGTATCATACACTGATTCAGGATCTGCCTCCTATCCACCCCCAAGAAAACGTGAACTTGTCTTTAATTCATTAATTTGTCTTTAATGAAGAGCTACCAAAGCTATAAAAACAAACAAAAAAAACCCAAATGTATTCTCAACTAAGAGAAGACAATCTCCAGGAAACTACTGCTTCATTTATTTGACACTGTGGGCAGAATTTTGGGTGAGAAACCAGCACGATCACAGCATGGAGTGATCACTGGAGGCACGAGATGTCCTTGAGAAAAAGGCTAGAAAAGAGGGTGGGACGTCTCTTCAATTAAAGCAGCTGTTTTCCAGGGTCTCTTGGAAGTTCCCTCCTTTGTTGTGGCGGTCGGTGGTGGGGAAGGGGAGACTGGGACCCTAATGCATGACTTTCCACCTGGGAGTCACTGGCACCTGATGTCCTAATCATATTTCCCTGTCATCTCTCAGTGCTGATTTACTTTCTCCTCCCATTCTACATGCTGCAGAACTAATTGCCTGCCTAATTGCCAAAACTAATTGCTGTGACATTCATTGTTCATCTGCTCCTTTCTCCGGCTGGAGCTCAGGCAGGTGGCTCCCATGAAGGCAAGGGTGGAATTATTCCTGCTTTGGGGCCAGGATGCTTCAGAGTGATGGCCCAACAATTATCTTCCTCATGGAGGCAGACCAAGGAATCACCTTCCTCACTGAGGAGGGGATCATAATTCTTGGAGGGGTTCACCTTCTTCTGGTGTGAGATTGGGTTGCTTTGACAGGTTGTGAGTCAGTTAAATTGTGCTTTTCAAGGAATTCCTTTCTCCCATTTAAAGATTAGGATTAGATTTGTTGGTGAAGAAACTGATCCAGAGAGGTGAGACAGCTCCGTGCTGGCCACATGGCTCTTTCTTGGTGAAGCTGAATCTGGGGCTTAGATATCCCAACTCATAGCCCAGGATGATTTCTACTGCACCACACCACAGCTGTTGCAGTTGCACTAATTACAGCTTTGTATTTCCTTATAAACTTTTATTAAACCACTATTGAGTAGTATGTCCGCATAGGTAGTGAGAATAATATTTATTGAGTTGTTATAAATATTAAACTCACTTTTTTTCATGTAATCCTTAAAAAGGGCAACATGACACAGCTGCTATCAGTCTCCTTATTTTATATCAGGGAAAATTGAGGCAGAGGGATGTTAATTACTTGCCCAGGTCTGACACCAGATCCCATCCTCTTACACCCACAAGGCCACGTGCAGATTCATGCTGACAGCTTCTGGATTCCGATACACAAAAGAACTCGTGAAGACGACTTGAAGGTTGGAGCTGGAGCAACAAGAAACTCATCAACCAGATTATGGTAATTATTATGCAAACTCATATTATTGAGCCAGGAATCACGACAGGCTCTTTCTTCCAACACTGCTGAGATAAAAGCAAATGGATTGCAACACTAGCTTGGGGTGAATTCAGGGAGCTGGGAAAACATTACTGGGATTTTCCGGGCAGTGGAAAAGACAGTGCGTTGGAACTCAGGGACCTGAGGTTTAGCCCTGGATCTGGCACTAGGTAGCTGTGTGGCCCAGAGAGGACCTATGAGCCTCAGTTTCTTCAACTGTGAAATGAGATGAGACTCTGTGCTCTGAAAGACCCCTGCCATTCTATGCATTTCAGATGGCATGTCCAAGATGGAAGCACACAACAGCAGAGGCTTGTAGTGACCTTCAGGACAGCTCTCCAGTAGCTGTAAATAAAAGTCTTATTGTCTGGTTCTTGGTCTTTCCCCCCTCTCAGTGACAGGAAGAATAATAAAAGCAATGGCACTATTGTGTGAAATAAGTGTTTTCTCATCCAAAAGAAAACATGACATGTACAATAGCAAACCATTTGGAAGCTGAAAAAGTAATTAATTGTATAATTCATTGAACATGATAGGAAAAGTGAATTATGATAAAGGAGAAGGACTGAAAGTTAAAAAATGAAAATTTTAAAGTTTAGATTTTTTTTAAAGGGGTGTATTGAAAGGTAATTAATCTATAGGGAAAAAAAAGAACTATTTCAAACACAATTAAAAAGGCACAATTAGAAGAATACCAGAGAAATAAAAAGAAAAATTCGGTTTGATCTGAAGCAGGGAGGGGAGCTGTCTTCATGAAAACAGGTTTTGAAGTATTTTGGTCATCAGTTTCCTTTCGGTTCTTCTGGTTGATTTCATGAAGCCTGCTGTGACCTTTCAACTTCCAAATGCTTGCAGAACGGAAGGGTGGTAAAGTGTGATGGAAAAAAAATTAATTTTCAAGGTACGGGATTGCTAATGGACCATGACAGGGTGTTAGTGATGGAGGCCTTGGGAGGAGAGGGCAGAAGATACGGGTTTGAGGCCCTGACCTGCTCTGCCTGCTGTGTGATCTTGGACAAGTTCCAGCCCCTCTCAGGGCTTCAGTGTCTTCCTAACTACATGAAGCGATGGGATCGAACACCCCTGTGGCCCTCTCTAGTCTGTATTTTTACATTTCTAACTGTAGAACATGATAAAAAAAAAAAAAGAAAAATCGAAAGTCAGTGGTCTTTAGGTTACTAGTCAGGGTAAAACTCAGAACATCTATTTTTAAAATTACGAGTATTGGGTGTGGTGAAAATATTCATATTTGGGGTCAGAGAGTTTTTCTAATAGAATCAACTCTAGAGCATTCCGGCTTGCTCTCACCCCAAAGAGGAAGTGACTGTAAGCTCTTCTTGCTCCTCTGCTGCTTTCTTTGTTCATGGGAGTATGCAAATTTTTCTGGCAACACAGAAGACTGAACACAGGAAGCCTGAACCCCATGAAGCCATAAGGCTTAGCATGGGCGTGGGGGGTGAGCAGCCCTTCATCTGTCATTCAGAACTCCATGCTGCAACGCAGGGGGAAAAATACCGTCTGCTCCCCGTTTCAACCTCAAGGGCAGAGAACACAGGCCGAGCTGCTGTTCTTGTCTCACAGTCTGGAGGCGAGAAGTCTGAAATCAAGGTGTCGGCAGGTTTGGCTCCTTCTGGGAGCTGTGAGGGAAGTATCTGTTCCAGGCCTCTCTCCCTGGCTTGCAGATGGCCATGGATACGGCTTGGCTGTGTCCCCACCTAAATCTCATTTTGAATTGTAGTGCTCATAAACCCCAGGTGTCATGAAAGGGACCTGGTGGGAGGTAATTTAATCACGGGGGCTGTTACCTTCATGCTATTCTTGTGATAGTGAGTTCTCAGGAGATCCAATAAGGGAATTTTCCCCATTTTACTCACTCCTCTTCCGGCCACCGGCCACCATAAGAAGAAGGACATGTTTACTTCACCTTCTGCCATGATTCTAAGTTTCCTGAGGTCTCCCCAGCCATGCTGAACTGCCAGTCAATTAAATCTCTTTCCTTTATGAATACCCAGTCTCGGGTGTTCCCCTATAGCAGCGTGAGAATGGACTCATACAGCCACCTTCTCCATGTGTCTCTTTGTTGTCTTCCCTCCATGAGTGTCTGTCTCTGTGCCCAAATTTCGCCTTGTTATAAGATACTCATCTTACTGGATTAGATACTCTAATGGCCTCATTTAAATTTGATTACTCAGTAAACACACTATCTCCAAATAAGGTCACATTTGGAAACGCTAGGGGTTGGGACTCCAGTAATATCTTTTTGGGAGGAGACACACTTCAATCCATAACATATCTCAAGAGAAGGGAACGATCACTGTCCATTACCTGGAATCAGTTCACACAACCATCATCTTCCTACATGCAAAGGGGAAAACAGTTTGCCCTGGGCATTTTTGCTATGGCAGCAGGAAGCAACAGTGGCAACCCGTTGGAGGAGGTAACCATGTCATTCGGTTGTGGCAGCAACCACCTTTCCTCCTGGCACCCCCTCGCTAGGCTGCGCCATGTTGGGAGGCAGTGTGTTTAGTACGGCCGCTGTGAGCCGAGTGAGAGCTTCAGCTGCAGCCTGGAGTGACCCAGGGAGGAACTGGATCTATCGAAAGGAAACACCTGCCACAGAAGGTTCACTGGAGCCTCAGAAAATAAAGGTCAAGGGCTCTGGGCTGTGCCGCCACCACTATCTTTACCACTGTTCCAGGGCTGAATGCACCTATTGGCTCTCAATGCTGTGAAAGAAAACAAGAAGGCCGTGATGGTGAGCCCTGGCCTACAGAGATAACGAGCCACTGGAGTAGTTCTGAGGCAGGAGCCAGAGGAGCTGCGAGACCGGGGCAGTCACGGAGTGGGATTGGGGCCATGTGAGGGGCCAGACCCAGTGGTCTTGTGCCTCGTCTCATTCCAGATATGTAACGTAAGATCTGCATGTGTGTGGTGTGTGCCTATGTGTATGTGTATATGTGGCTACATGTACGTGTGTTATGTGTGTGCATGTATGTGAGTGTGCCTACATGTACACGTGGGGATGTGTGGGTGACTGGATAGGGGGAGCATGGGGAAAGGGAGGGAAAAGAGAGGGTTGAAACTATGACAGGATAATAAGCACCTGAAATATTTACCACAAAATGTTCTGAGGCTTTGTACAGCCACATTTTCCAAACTGCAGGTTGCAGCTCAGCAGTCAGCTGGGAAATCAATTTAGCCATGGAGGGATTCTTAACCTGGGGTCCATGGACACTGCCCTCTCCCCACTAGAGGACCAAGGATACAATTGTATTTCAATAGCATTGATTTCCTTTGTAAGCCTGTGAGTTTTGCTTCATGCATTTAAAAACAGTCCAAGAAAGGATCCATAGGCTTCATTACATGGGGTAGAAGTGACACATGCACACACACAGACACACAGACACACATACACACAAACACACACACACACAAGATTAAAAATCTGTAGGTCAAAACCAGCATTTTTAAAAGCTATTAAGATAGATAATGAAATTTAAAAACTTGAGCTCCGCATGTAATGAGGGTAAGTATTGTTTTGTGAAACTTTTAAATATCAAATACTTGTGTATATAAAAATATACATATGTATATATGTGTTTATATATTTACACATACATGTTTAGTTCTAACTTTAGAGCATGGTACAAAAATTTGATAGCCACTGTTCAATAGCCTACTAGACATTAGGGTAAAAGAATTTTTTAAAAATTTCAAAAATGATGCGTGAGGAATGTAGCGAGCCATTCGTGTTTCGGACTGGAGGGCTCTGCTGTTATGCTGACATTTGGCTTTTCCCTCGGCATAGCCACGTTGCAGCCAGTAGCCCAGTGAACAGTGATAAGCTGGCCCTCGCCACGCCTGTATGGCCACATCCCTGTCTGCCTTGTTGAGTCCTGGTTAATTTGAAGTGTTGCAGAGACATGTGTTGATTCCTGCGGCTACAAGGCTCCCGGAAGTGTCAGTATCTTGTTTCCTGGGAGGGGTGTCTTCCTGTGAACCGCTGGTGTATTCCGGACCAGAAGTTTGTTCTTGTATATCCACAAGGCTACCTGAAGAAACAGAGAGAGGGTCTCCCACGGAAGGGGGCAGCAAAAGGAGTAAAGCAAAAGTGAAGAAAAGAGAAATGGGGGCAGAGGGGAGATGTAGCAAGTGTCAGGAAAAGGGGATCAGATAGGCGAGAGAAGCAAAGAGAAAATCACAAGTGTATCAACAAGTGGGGGACCCGCTGAGCCGTAGGTGTAGTGAGAAACTGTTGCACCAGCCTGTTAGCTCCCTGCAGGATTCACAGCATCAACGATGGTGGAACAAAGAAAGAAAAGGCAGTTCAGCAAGAAACATCAACAAAGACAAACCCTGGGACGCATCCAGACTGCCATCAGAATCGAAGCAAGCCACGATGGGACCACCCGTATCAGTGACCTGTTGCTTAGTTCATTTTAAATGCAACTTATATTTACTTGACTAATTTAGAAAATGTGAGATTCACTAAAGCAGGAACTTTGCCTTCCTCGGTTCCTAGATCAGTACCAGTTACACGGTGAAGGCTTAATAAATATTTATAAAGGAATGCTAATTAATTATCTGGTAATTGATATGCAAAATTGCTTGAAATTACAAAACAATAGTGATAACTAAAAGTAATACAGTGGTTAATAGTTTAGAAATCCATTTCATGGTTATCTCATTTACTGCTCACACAGTCCCATCAGGCATCACCATGATCATCCTCACCTGAAGAATAAGACACTAGCTCGGCCGGGTGTGGTGGCTCACGCCTGTAATCCCAGCACTTTGGGAGGCTGAGGTGGGTGGATAAGGAGTTCGAGACCAGCCTGACCAACATGGTGAAACCTTGTATCTACTAAAATACAAAAATTAGCTGGGTGTGGTGCCACACGCCTGTAATCCCAGCTACTCAGGAGGCTGAGGAAGGAGAATTGCCTGAACCTGGGAGATGGAGGTTGCAGTGAGCCAAGATCATGCCACTGCACTCCAGCCTGGGTGACAGAGTGAGACTTTGTCTCAAAAAAAAAAAAAAAAAAAAAAGAATAAGACCCTAGCTCAAAGCCACTCTATGATTTCTGCCTGGGATTTTCATCCATATTCTCTGATGCAAAAGCCAGCATAGCACTTTGCCTCTTTGGGTACATGGCATACTTAATGTAAATGCTTTGTATATTTAAGTAGGTGTATCCATAGTAGGTCTGGGTATCAGTTTGGATTCTCCATGCAGCAGACACCCTGGTGGAATTAGGAGTGTATGAAGAAGAGGGGGTCACACCTGGAAAAGATAGAGGGAGACTGACAAGGTAGGGACAATGTATTAGTCCATCTTCACACTGCTATTAAAAAAAATACCCAAGCCTGGGTAATTTATAAAGGGAAACAGTTTCATTGATTCACATTTCCACATTGATGGGGAAGCCTCAGGAAACTTAGATTCATGGCAGCAGGCAAAGGGAAACCAAGGAACTTCTTTACATGGTGGCTGGAGAGAGACGAGCCAGTGAGTGAGGTAGTGCCACACTTTTAAAGTTACCAGATCTCATGAGAAATTCCTCACTACCATAAGAACAGCTTGGGGAACCTTCCTCATTATCCAATCACTTCCCACTAGCTTCCTACCTTAACACCTGGGGATTACAACTCAAGATGAGATTTGGTTAGGGACACAAAGCTCAACCATATCAGACAGGGATGCTGATGGAAGGAGAGGCAGAAGGAAGCAGGATGGAGCTGGGAGTCCATGATGTAGATGTGATTAAGTCTTAGCCAATACCATGAAAGTCCCATAGCAAAGACTGCCTACAGAAGAGCCCCACACTGGATAGAAATGGCCTGGCCTGGCCATGAACCTCCGCCAGGCTCAGGCAGTGTCTGGGTCTGCCTAGGATGTGCATGGCCTTGGCTTGAAAGTTAAGGTGGATTCTGCAGGTGATGTGGCTGGATGCTGTCAGCAGACTGCACGTCTTGCAGCTGAACATGTTCTTCCTTGAAGGGAGGAGCAAGTGGTGCACTCCATGACTGTATGTTGACATTTTTTTTTTTTTTGAGACGGAGTTTTTCACTCTTGTTACCCAGGCTGGAGTGCAATGGCGCAATCTTGGCTCACTGCAACCTCCGCCTCCTGGGTTCAGGCAATTCTCCTGCCTCAGCCTACTGAGTAGCTGGGATGCGCCACCATGCCCAGCTAATTTTTTGTATTTTTAGTAGAGACGGGGTTTCACCATGTTGTCCAAGATGGTCTCGATCTGTTGACATCGTGATGCACCCGCCTCGGCCTCCCAAAATGCTGGGATTACAGGCTTGAGCCACGGCGCCCAGCTGTATGTTTACATTTTTAAAGCATGACATTTTTAATACAATTCCCGCTTCAATACTCTAGCTGGCTATTGTTTTATTTACCATACTCCAACTTTCCAGTTAGTGAACTATAGCCAACATAGAGATTAAATGTCCCAGTTTGAAAATACAAAATTCCTACCTTCAGGGTTAAGAGAAGAGAAGGGATTATGCTAGATTGAGCAATTAAAATTTGATACACTGGATCAGGTCAACTGTTACGAAAATACAGGTGCCCCCACTCCATTTTTCACATCCCTGGTGGACTTGGCCAATTGATCACAGCACTCTTCCTTATGAGTTGTGTTGTCTGCCTCAAAATTATTTTCAACATTGTGATCCAGACAGCCATTCCCAATCTATCACCATTGGCGCCTCAGATGAAACCAATTTATCATCCCATCACTAGGTAATAGAGGAAAACACAGGTCTTGGAGCAGGTGTGTGTGTGCACAAATGCTTTGGGTACTGATAAGAGTGTGAGATTGAGGGAGATATAACGAAAATAAACAGTTGAAATTCCTTATCAATTAGAAGGTTATGTTTTAATTTTTTAATTGATACATCTGTTTGAACCCAGAATACCTTTTTCCTAGAGGCAATATTACAAATGAGGATTATTTACAAAAGTCAGCATCTAAATCCCTACCTATCTAAACGTAAGTATTACCGAATTTGCTTCTGGATCCTAACAATAAACTCGGTGCTCACTGATCTTAACAAATAGGGGTTTATTCTTTTTCCCATAAAAAGAGATCTGTAGGTAGGCAACTATCAGCATAGGTTCAGGATTTTAGCCACAGATTTTTGTGATTCTGTTGCTGCTTTCCTCATAGTTACAGAACGGCGGCTCTTCCAGGCGTTGTCCTCAATATTATTTGGAGGTGAGGTGCCCTATTCATCAGGAAATCTAAAACTCCCTAGGTAGTCTCCCCCAGAAGAATTCCATGTACATTTCATGGACCAGACAGGATCACATGACTGTCCCTAGCTTCAAGAAAGATGGGGAAAGCATGGATTTTATTTTCCAGCCTCCATGCTCGGAGACATCAAGGGAGAATTGGGTAGACATAGTTTTTGGGTAGCTTGCCAATAGTAAATGGCACTTAGCTCCAAAAGAGAGCAGTACCACTTTTCTAGCGGTGAAAATGGTACTCAACGTTTTCGAGCATGAGCAGAAATGTCCTGCGTTTACTCCTCTACTCACTCATTCCCACTTTCTAATAAGAAAGAATTTGGTAAATATAATGAGCATCTCTGTATATTTGCCGGGTGAGTGTGGATTCTACATGTTTGTGCTTTAGCAAAATAAATTCCTACTTTGAGTTTTAATAGACTTTTGTCTTAAAAGCTAGTCATTGGGTAGATTTAAGCTGAAATGCTGTTGATACATTACTATTCACTGCAGGATTAACCAACAACCCACCACAAACTAAATGATAATTTAAAAATTAAATTAACAGTCTGTTGTAATTAAAGATAAGAATAGCAGAAATTGAAATCTTCAGCCCACTCATGGTAACAACACTCAAAATGTATTGCATATTTACTAAAAATTACAGAAGTTCCAAACTATCTCCATGTCTCTAAGTGGGTCACATGCCAGAATTAACAGTTCTTTGGTGCTATGCAATCTTCTTAGTAGAGTACAGAAATAAGTCCTTGGCAAACTGTAATAATGTGTTAATTTTAGATCATTATGCCATAATTTAGTAATCCTTAGTAAATACTTAGTAAGTTACTGGAAAGTAGCTTTTCATCATATGCAAAAAATAAAATTGAAGACATTGCATGTCATTGGCTTCCAAGAATTGGAGAAAGGAGATTTTAGAGTAAGTTTTCAGTCCATCTATAGGACAGTATGTTGGATCATATTCTAAACCATTGTGATGTATAGACGAGAGCACTAGTTTGAAATCCGCAGCTGGATTTGAGTTTCCATTCCACCTCTGACCACTTAGGACAAGTCTCTTAAGCCCTGCATAGCCCAGTTTCCTCATTATGAGACTGGAAACTACTGACACAGAAACTCTTCTACTTACAACATGGTTGTAAGTGAATCCATTTGTTGGAAATTCCAAAGTGACTAAGCGTGCCATCACAAATGCATTTCCAGGAATAGGAGTATGAATCAGTTTCTCAGAAATTTAATAAAAGCTGGTGTTCTTGTTTATACATGTTCAATGCCATGCCTGCCTAGGTGATAAAATAATGCTTGGTACATAGAAGGCACTAAAAATTTTGAATGAATGAAGGATATTTCCCCCCAAATTATTGTCGTTTGTCTCTGCTGGAAGTTTGTGGGGGCAGATAACTGTTGTCTTTGGGGATCTCCCAAGTGTTCTGAGGAGGACCTTAAGAGCCGCAGCCTGCAATCTCATCACCTCCGCCCTCATGGGCTGTGAACCAGACTGGAAGAGGCATTCCCTTTGCCTTGAGCCAACAATTTTAGGAGCAGAGTGTCTTCTGCCAGCCCCTTAACCTTCTCCCATGCTAGCCCTCCCTGGAATGAACGGGAGGCTCCTCTGCCCATCTAGCGTCGAGGTGCCCACTCAAGAAAAGTCATCCTTTGTCTTCCTCTTCCATTCCCTTGCTGATATTGTCCACTGGCAAAGGCACAGCACTTCTGTATGTTGCACAATTTGCTCTTTGCCCTTTATAATAATTTCTACTATTGAATATTTCATCCTATATTCGTGTGAAGAGTTCCTTTTTTCTCATCACTTCTAGTTTTTAGACGTCTCGTCTGTTTCCATGGTAATTGTATATATCAACAAGGACTTTGAACACTCTCCATTTTCTTGGATTTATTGAACCTGATGTGCTTAATAATGCTTGGGAAAACTTCTCAAAAAAAAAAATCTCACAAACACAGCGAAATGCATTGATTGTGAACAAACACTTTTTGAGTTCAAAAGGCAGCAGTATACATTCCATATCATCTGCTGGCACCATGTAGTATGTTCTCACAGAAGAGCTTGGGTTTTTATCTGTGAATATCCATAGGTTGACAGTTGGTAAGCTGAAGAACATCTGTAGCTAACCTACTTTTTTCTGCAGGTTTGTTGTTAAGATAAAAATGAAAGTGCTTTATGCCCTGTAGCCTAAAAACTGTTATCCTTTCTGTGACGCACACCCCATTTCCACAGGGCCATTGGGGAACACAAGGAACAGATCTTTATCCCACAGGAAAAGTGGAAACTCAGAGTTGAATTTCCTCTTTACTCTAAACATCACCATGCATGCATGTACACACACACACACACACACACACACACACACGCAAACACACAAACTCGTAATAGCAGGAGCCAGGAATCCAGGCTCAGAGTTAGAGCTCTCACAGCAGGAAGGAGAGTAGAGTCAAAATTCCTAGTTGCTGATCATTTGCTAACTCTGTTTTCACAACAAAACACCTCCTGGCATTTGCTTAATAGAAGGCACCTTTCTAGTCAGTTACCTAACAAGTGTTCTGAATTGCATTTTTAAAGGTCAGAGGTTGAGATTAGGGTTAGGGAGGTTTTTCTTTTATCGCATTTTAGGTTTTGCGGTACATGTGAAGAACATGCAGGATTGTTGCATAGGTACATACATAGCAGTGTGTGTGTATGTATGTGCTGCCTTCCTCCCCTTCACCTATATCTGGCATTTCTCCCCATGCTATCTCTCCCCAACTCCCCACCCACTGCTGTCCCTCCCCTAGTTCCCCCCAAAAGACGCCAGTGTGTGATGCTCTCCTCCCTGTGTCCATGTGTTCTCATTGTTCAACACCCACCTATGAGTGAGAACATGCAGTGTTTCATTTTCTGTTCTTGTGTCAGTTTGCTGAGAATGATGTTCTCCAGGTTCATCCATGTCCCTACAAAGGACACAAACTGATCGTTTTTTGTGGCTGCATAATATTCCATGGCGTATATGTGCCACATTTTGTAGCAATCCCATTACTGGGTATATATCCAAAGGATTATAAATCGTTCTACTATAAGGACACATGCACACGAATGTTCATTGCGGCACTGTTTACAATAGCAAAGACCTGGAACCCACCCAAATGCCCGTTGATGATAGACTGGACAGGGTTAGGGAGTTTTATTACATCTCAAAGTGCCTGTATATATTGTACAATGGGGATTTTCCATTGAAAACTTCTCCAGATAATAAACAGGAGACCCGTGTATTGGCATTTTTGTAATGCTATAAGCATGAGGAAGTGTAGGTGCTGGCACGTATTCATGTAAACAAAAAGTGAACGACAAGTTTTTACCTTGAGTTTTAGAATCACACTCTTAAAAATAATTTACAAATAAGGAGAGATCATAGAGATAACCCGCAGGAAAACAGAAGTTGCATTTTTTCCAACTAAACTTGTCTTGCTGCATAACTATCTTGGGCATATCAGATTTTATAAAGATACTTTTCCTCTTACACTTCACACTTCACTTTCGCTATCTAGAAGCCAAGTGGAGGCATTTTCCCCGATGAGTGGGAGTTGTAAGGACTAGCTCAAGAGTAGAATAGGCTTAGGCAAAACTGCAATGTGGGTGAAATCATTCATGTAGCCTGAATCCTCTTTTAGTGCCTTGAGCCTAAGCCCTATCTTAATCCCCAGAACCCCAAAGTTCTGCAGACAAAAGGTTCCCCATAGAAGTGGCCTCCTGATCTTTAAACAGAGCCCTGGGCATAATCTTCCTTTTGCTGCCATCTAAAATATAACAATTCTAATATGCATTTCTTCAGGGTATCAGCTTGTGGACGAGCTAATGTGTGCTAACATACTCAGAGTTTTTATGATCTAAAAGTGTTATTCTTCTGGGTAAGTAGTAAGTGGTTTGCATTACAACAAGGATAAATAAATGCCTTGGTTCAAAAGAATGACAGGATAGGGTTGTTAAAAATATCACCTCCTCCAGGGAGTTTCTGCTTCTGGCTATCCTTATAGATTACAAGTTCCTAGGAAGGCTCCTAAGTAAAGTGTGCTTCTCCTGCCATGCTATTTGGCACCTGTCACTGACGGCACTTGTTTAATAAGGTCTGTGGGTACAGCCCCATGTATATTAACTCACGCCACCCACCTCCTGGATGGAACTCATAGAGGAGATTAATAAATACCGTCGACTGAAGAATAGACAATGCTAAGGATCTCAGGAACTGTAGGAAGATGATAGAGTGAGAGACAGAAGAGCAGTATTTGAAGGTCAGATGGCTTTCACTGATGCTTCCTACTTGGTTATTTTATAACTGACAAACCTCTGAAAATACCACTTTAATAGTTTAAAGTGCTTTAGAATTACACTTAGCATTGGATGTAAATGGTTAAGGAGGATAGCCTTGATCTGCTACTGCTATAGGTACACTTAATATACAGGAATTACACAGAAAGTGTCATGGTATCCTTGCTTTACCCAGTGAGGAAATCCACCGTTCAAATGGAAACTAATATGGAAATGACTCTTTCCATCAAAAGGAGCAGAGAATGAAAACAAAAATAAGATCTCCTCATCTCCACAGTGACCACACAGAATGTTCAGATAAGAAAGAGAAGGCTTCGGGAAAACAAAACTAAGAAAGTATTTCAATGGCATTGCAAGCAAACAATGGCTAGAGTTTTGGCTCAATGTACTAGTAACACGGTGACAAGAGCTCTTCTCAAAGTAAAGTGAACTTGGAGCAAGTGAATGAGGAAACAGTGAAAACAAGGGTAGGCTGAGAAAAATGCACCCTCTCAGAGCACTCAGGGAAGGCTCAGCTGAATTAAAGGAACATTTACCCTAGGCTACTGATGACTCTTAACCTTTCCCAGGGGAGTCTTCAGTTGGTAGTGAGGGGAATTGTAGGTTTCTATTAGAGCTACATTGTAATATAAGAGTTCAGCAATGCACTGTGGCTAAGACAACTCTCTCACCAACTGGATGTGGTTCTCAGTGATACCTCACTCAAAAGTCATTTTCAATTCTGCTTTTCTTTTTCTTTTCTTTTCTTTTTTTTTTTGAGACGGAGTTTCACGCGTTACCCAGGCTGGAGTGCAATGGCGCGATCTTGGCTCACCACAACCTCCGCCTCCTGGGTTCAAGCAATTCTCCTGCCTCAGCCTCCTGAGTAGCTGGGATTTCTGCTTTTCTTTCATTTTTCTTTTTCCCTTCCATTTTCTCTCTCTCTTTCTATCATACTTCAAGTTAAAGAATCTCTTTGTATGCTGATATAGACAAATATATATGGACCAGGTAGTGCACAAAGTGGCCAAACCCAGCAAACCCTATAAGTTCTACATGTTTTATACACACACACACACACACACACACACACACACACACCCGCATTTAATTCCCTCAACACCTCTGCTCTATAAAAATTTCATGCCCCACTCCTTTTAGGATTAATAAAGAAATTCAGGTAGGCTCAGTCATTTGACCAATGAAAAACAACTAGAGTGTGGAGCATGACTTTGAAGCATCAGAGTCTGCCCTTTTCCCTGACTATCTGGGGAGATCATAGGTACAAAGTACGTAAAAATCAATGTTGTAATTATTGTCTACTAAGGTAACGATGCAGTGTCTTCATTCATAATGGATTGCCGTTCCCCACTCAGGAAGAGGACACTTTTTAAAACTACAAATAAGAGCTTGGAAGCCATCCATGTACAAGCTTTAAAACCCAGCAACTTCCTGGTTTCCTTCTTCTGTTGGCCTGGCCCGTGGACACAATGGTCACATTCCTGACATGGAGAAATCATTCATGGTAGGTGTTCTGGCATGGCGGCCTAAGGCTCCAGGACTTTTGCAGATTCCTCCAGAATCTTGCACGCCTTCTACACTCCCACAGGGAGCCTGCTCAAGTGAGTGGCATGCTTCATGGTGCCATTTCAGATTCTGTCACCCCTACTTCTCCAACCCTGACAATATGACCGGGGGCAGGATTAGAATGTTGGTATATGCTAATTTGCTCCTGTGCCAAATCACAGTGCTTATATTTGTAGCTCCGAGAATTGGTTGGAACAATAAGTAGATTTAGAATTCACGTGTGTGAGCACCATGAAGTACTTTGAACTTCATTAAATGGGGGAAAACACAAGACATTACATTTAGAAATTGTTTAGAAGCAGCAAATGGAGACAAGCAACATTTTTACTTTTAAAAAACTCCACAACATCACAACCCTTTCATTATGTGCAGCACACAATTTAACAGGTGTGTGATTTATTCATTTATTCACAGACTCACGGACCAACCATTCCATCACAGCACTATTGTCTGTGAAGCAAAACACATTTACAACAAACTGTATCCAACTCCTCGGAGAGACTGAATTAGCCCATCTAAAAATCCTTGGCTTCTGATTGAAAAAGAGGGTTTAATAATCATCAAAATGATGAACATAAATAAACTTTACCTCAGTAAATTTCCTTCCATCTTTGAATTTCTGGGTCATCTCTAACCAGTGCTTGATATTAAAGGGGGGAAAATAAAATTTGTGTATTATTTTTAATGGAGAAATAGCATATAATTGTTTCTCCACATGCATCTAGAATTATGGCCTTCTTGGGAAAAGTACTATAGTCCCTCCCTTCCTTGCTCACTCATCTCTTTTCTTGGAAGAAAGATGGTTTTTCTGATTGGTGAGACTGGGGAAAACTTGATACCTACTCTGCCAAATTTCTTTACCTGGCAAAGTTAAGTGTTGATGAGCCATTTCTCTTTTTCTCTATACCTCTCAGACCCAACTAGTGAAGGGTGTCCAGGTTCTTGACGCTTAGAACAAAGAATTGGGCAAAACGCACAAATAAAGCAAGAAAAGAATGAAGCAACAAAAGCAGAGATTAATTGAAAATGAAAACACACTCCACAGGGTGGGAGTGGGCCGAGCAAGCAGCTCAAGGGCCCAGTTACAGAATTTTCTGGGGTTTAAATATCCTCTAGAAGTTTCCATTGGTTACTTGGTGTATACCTTATGTTAATAAAGTAATCGCCTGTGATCAGTCTGATTGGTTGAAGGGGACCAATCAGAATGCAAGCATCTGATTGGTTGTGGAAAGTGACCAGTTAGAGGCTGAAATGAAGTTACAAAGTAATACTCCTATGCAAGTGAAAATTTGGTGCACGACCAACCTGATCGGTTGTGAGAGGGGACCAATCAGAGGTACGTTCAATTTTTCACCTGTCATGCAGGAGAACAGCCCCGGAAGGGGTGCTGCGAAGGGAGTAGCCTCTGGTCCTTTTGTTACTTGGGCACTTGGACATAGAAAGTTGGGGTTTTCCTTTTGATTTATTTCTAGAAAGTCAGCATGGATTGACCTTAGATTCCCTGCTTCCAGACCCTATTCTCCTACCCTACAAGTGCCCCTAGAAGATGTACATGCCTGTCTTGTGTCCCCATGTGGTCAGCTTGTTACAGGTAGGTCCTGCTAGGTCTCTCGTTCTTGCCTCTCCACTTCAAGATGGCTAATAAGTCCTGATCCAGTGAGTCCCCATTGCAGACATACAGCAGAAGGGAAGTAGGTCCAGCTGCATTTCCTGCAGTTTAATAAAGAACCCTGTGCTCTCTGGCCCATTACCTATAGCTGATATTGTGCTTGGAACATGCAGTGCTATCCAATCCAGCTTTACCACTGCTAAAGCTGATACTACGCTTTGATCCTCTGCTTGCTCATTTTGCCAAGTTCTTAACTGCATGGAATTGGAAGGTGAGGGCTGGATGAGTGATTTTTTCAAGCTGCTCCCAAACTCCGATAGAAACCAAGGGCAGGGCAGCAAAAAGGAGACTGAAACTGGGGAGGGGCAGGAGGGAATGTCTCCGAAATGTGTGTTTGCCTAAGGTGCCTGTGGAAAGATAGCTACTTTTCAGTTTCTGCCTGCCTTTAATAATACATGACAATGTCCTAATTAAAAACATTTAAAAAGCTACGTTGGAAAGTGACCCCTGAGGCTGGAATGCTGTTGGCACCGTGAAAAAGATTCAGTCAATAAGTAAACAGACAATGTCAGCCCGAAGACCTTTCAGAACAACATGTCTACTCAGGGGAAAAAAATTAGAAGTCACTTTAGTCTATTTAAAATTTTTCCAAGATCTTTGTCAAATTTCAGGTAGTAACATTTCTTCCGTTGAACAAGCGTTGTATGTTTGCCTTTGACTGAGAATGGCCTAGACTAGAGACCATTTGGTATTCAACCTGTGACTATTTTAGTATGGGGCTGGACCCAAAAAATTCTTTTGCAATGAAATGATTTTCACTTACTGAGATGAATTTACTTTTTGCTTCCTTCAGCAGTTCATCAATCTAATGGGAGAAAGAGTAGCTATCATAATAATGAGAATAGACTTCTAGGAGCATGAGCCAATATCAATACTTTATTTAATAAAGCAAATTCTATTACTATATATTTGGTCTCAATCCAAATTTGCTTTAAATTAAGTTTTCTTGCCATTGCACACTCCTCTCTCTCTGAACACACACACACACACACACACACACACACACTTGTCCTATTGAGCTTCACTTTATTGCACTTTTCAAATAATGTGTTTTTTACAAATTGAAGGTTTGTGACAACTTTGCACCAGGTGAGTCTTTTGGCATCATTTTTCCAAGAGCATATGCTCACTTCCTGCCTCTGTGATGCATTTTTAGCAATAAAATATTTTTAATGTTTTTTACATGTAATGCTATTAAAATATTTTAATTGTTTTTTAGACATAATGCTATTGCACACTTAGAGTACAATACAGTGTAAGTATAATTTTTATGTGCCATGGGAAACGGATTAAAAAAAACATGACTTACTTTACTGTAATGTTTGCTTTATTATTCCGGCCTGGAGCTGAACTCACAATATCTCTGAAGTATGCCTTTTCATGACACAGATATCACATTTAACCAGCTCCTTTTGTTAGTAAACAATATTGATGTTAACACTGATGACATCAATATTACTGGTATCCTTATCAACATATCAATAAACAAACATTTTTAGAACATTTTGAAATTGTCTGTCAGCTGGGTTTTGGTTAAATACTTCTTGTCTGATATATTATTTCCCAAAACAATAACAGTAACTAAAAATACCAGAGAAGATATAGTTTTTAAAGTAACATATTATCATAATGTATAAGTATCAAAATTTCATATTGTGGCATGACTGATCTAACACAGAATGCTTTTTTTTTGAGAAGTAGTCTCATTCTATTGCCCAGGCTGGGGTGCAGTGGCACAATCTGGGTTCACTGCACCCTCTACCTCTCTGGTTTGAGCAATTCCCCTGCCTCAGCCTCCTAGGTAGTTGAGATTACAGGCACATGCCACCACACCTGGCTAATTTATTTTGTATTTTTAGTAGAGACAGGATTGCACCATGTTGGCCAGACTGGTCTTGAACTCCTGACCTCAGGCAATCCACTCGCCTCGGCCTCCCAAAGTGCTGGGATTGCATGAGCCACCACGCCTGGCCACATAACATTTAAAACCATTGAACCAGATAGAGGGGTTATAAAACTTTCTTATTTAATTCTTTTTTTTTTTTTTTGAGACGGAGTCTTGCTCTGTCACCCAGGCTGGAGTGCAGTGGAGCAATCTCAGCTCACTGCAACCTCCGTATCCTGGGTTCAAGTGATACTTGGGCCTCAGCCTCCTGAGTAGCTGGGTTTACAGTTACATGCCACCAAGCCCAGCTGATTTTTGTATTTTTAATAGAGACGGGGTTTTGCCATGTTAGCCAGGCTGGTCTCAAACTCCCGACCTCAAGGGATCCGTCCTCCCATTCAGGCATGAGTGACTGCACCTGGCCTATTTCATTCTTTATATGCAGAAACAGCCTATTTCTAGCGTAGGTGGTTCTGAGCAGTAGGGATCTATGTATTTAAGAATATTATGAAATCTAATGGTTTCTCCAATCCTGTCCATCTACCTTTATTAGGATGCCCTGGGTATCTCATTCGTTAGAAATGCAGTTGACCCATGAACAACATAGGTTTCGACTGCCCTGGTCCACTTACACATGGATTTTCTTTTGCCTCTGCTATTCCTGCAAAACCAACCCCCTCCTATTCCTCTTCTGCCTTCTCAACATGAAGACGATGAGAACGAAGACCTTGAAGATTGATCCACTTCCACTTAACGAATAATAACTTTATTTTCTCTTTGTTGTAATTTTCTTAATAACATTCTCTTTTCTCTAGCTTACTTTATTTGTAAGAACACACTCTATGATACATAAACAAAATATGTGTTAACTGACTGTTCATGTTCTCGGTAAGGCTTTGGGTCATCAATGGGCTATTAGTAGTTAAGCTCTTGAGTATCAAAAGTTATACTTGGATTTTCCACTGTATGAGGAGTTGGTGTCCCGAACCTCCACGTTGTTCAAGGGTCCACTGTAATTTCCCAGCCCGTGTATCTCTGGTTTCTGACCTGCTACTGACCTGTTTCCAACTTTTTCCTGACCTGGCTTTATAGTCTCCTACTTTATATCCCCCTTTATTCCTTGGACCACGCCTTTGACTTTGGGCTCCCTTCAAGAACTCTTGGCTCCTTCCCTTCTGGCTACACATACACTTTTGTGAGGAGTGATAAGCATCTTAGCAGGTTCTACATGCAGCTGCTGTCCCAGTTTCCCTTGTGGGTGGATTTGGGACAGCGGGGATTCAGACCATACCTTGGTTGTTCCTCATCCTGCTTTACCTAACTGTTAAGCATTGGATTTCCTCAAGGCTAAGTCCTAGGGAAGCCTACTTACTAACTCTGTGTGCTCTCTCAAAAAAGGAAATCTACATTTATTAAGTAGTTAATTGAGTGGTTACTAAATACTGAGAACTATGCTAAAAGTTTTAAATGCAACAAGCCATTTTAATACTCCCAACGGCGTTATAAGGTAGGAAATATTATGTTCTCTGTTTTGAATACATGGGAGTATTTGAGTAATTTCTTCATGGTTGCACAGCTAGAAAGTAGCAGAGCCGGGCTGTAAACTGAGGTGGCTTCATTCCTGCACTCCTGCTCTGAACCACTACCCGATATTGCCATCGGTTTATACGGAAATACTTATCTCATCCACACTTTTGAGTTCAGTTGATATCAAAGCATCGACGACTCCGGAACTTCAGTCGCCTACTCAACGTCTGCATTTGACTGTCTCAAAAACACTTCAAACTAAACACGTTGAAAAGTGAACGCAGATAACCCAACCCCTTCAAACCCAGTCTTCTGTGTTTCCTTCATCAGTGAAGGAAATCATCTTCCACTCGTGGTATGAGCCAGAAACCTGCGTGTCAACATTGGCTCATCACTCTCCTTCCGTTCTGTACCCAACCCATTATTAAGTCCAGGGATTAATACTTCTGAAATGTGTTTCAAAGCGGTATTCTTTTCTCTGTCTTCACAGCAACCACCTTTGTCCAGGACACATTATCTTTCATTCGATCTAGTGGGAAGCTCTGTGCTCAGTAGGGTTCGCTCAAGAAACAGAAACAGTGGGTTATATAAACAGTCCTTGACTTAAACGGTGGTTCACCTTATGATTTTTTTTACCTTACAATAGTGTGAACCTGTCTCAGTTTTGACATTATAGTACACATTCAATAAATTACATGAGCTATTCAACACCTTATTATAAAACAGGCTTACTGTTTGATGTAGCCCACAGCCTCAACTGTAGGCGAATGTAAATGTTCTGAGCATGTTTGAGGTAGCCTGGGCTAAGCTCTGATGTTTTAGAGGTTATATGTATTAAATGCGTTTTCAACTTACGATATTTTCGATTTACAAAGGGTTTACGGGAACATGACCTCATTATAAGCTGAGGAGCCTCTCTCTATACATAGATGTGTCAAAAGAGATTTATGAGAGACTGCCTCGTGATTGTGGAGGTTAAGTTCTACAGTCTGAAACGAGCAAACTGGAGGCCCAAGCCAGTCAGTGGCCAAAAGGCCTGAGAACCAAGCCTACGGTTTAAGTCCCAGTGTGAATCCGAAGGCCTAGTAACTGGGAGCACCAAGTGATGAGGGCAGGAAAAGATGGATGTTACAACTCAAGCAGAGAGAGTGAATTTGTCTTTTCTCTGCCTTTTGGTTCTATTGGGGCTCTCAAAAAATTAGATGATGCCCACCTATATTGGTGAGGTGATCTTCATTACTCAGTCTACCCATTTAAAACGATCTTTTCTTTTGGAAATGCCCTCAAAGATACACCAAGAAATAGTGTTTTCCCAGCCATCTGGACACCTTTTAGCTGAGACAAAGTGACACATAAAATTAACCATCACAATCCTTGGCTGGTCTCCTCATATGTAGCATTGTCCTCTTCATCTACTCTTTTTTTTTGTTTTTAGACGGAGTTTCGCTCTTGTGACCCAGGCTGGAGTGCAATGGCACCGTCTCGGCTCACCGCAACCTCCGCCTCCTGGGTTCAGGCAATTCTCCTGCCTCAGCCTCCTGAGTAGCTGGGATTACAGGCATGCACCACCGTGCCCAGCTAATTTTTTGTATTTTTAGTAGAGATGGGATTTCACCATGTTGACCAGGATGGTCTTTATCTCTTGACTCGTGATCCACCTGCCTCGGCCTCCCAAAGTGCTGGGATTACAGGCTTGAGCCACTGCACCCAGCCCTCTTCATCTGCTCTTTACACTGCAGTCTGAGTGATCTTCTCCAGATCCACATCTGACTACATCAACTCCTGCTCCAATTCCTTAATGGTTCTTGTTCTTACAGAGCAACCCACTTGGCATGAGACCTTGCAAAGTCTGGCCTCTGCCTGGCACTCCAGGCCCATCCAAATCTGTTCTCCCTTGCTCTGCACTCAGGCACATTCAACTTCTGTCATTTGGACCTCTTCAAATCAACACAGAACCTTTGCACATGCTATTGCCCCCACTGTTTGAAAGGCTCTCTACCCCTGAGTCTGGGTAACTTTCACTCATTCTTCAGTTCTTAGAATATATGTCAATTCTTTATAGAAATCTTTTCTGGTCCCCTCCCAGACCAGGTTAGGTTTTCCTGTTATATGCCCAAACAACACCATGAACTGCACTGTCATAAAACTTAGTAGAGTTTATAATTATGCTTTTATTTATGTGATTATACCATGGCCCTCTTCTCCAGTGGACTGTAAATTTATATGGGCAGGGACCATGTCAGTATCGGCTGAGCATTATATGCCCTGTAGGCGTTGGATATATATTCATTGAATGAATTAATTTAAAAACACAACAAAGTTAATTTAATTTTTTTGAGATAGGGTCTTACTCTGTCAATGGCACTCAAATGCAGTGACATGATCATAGCTCACCGCAACCTCAAACTCCTGGGCTCAAGCCATCCTTTCACTTCAGCCTCCCAAATACCTGGGACTACAGGCATACCCCACCATGCCCGGCTAATTTTCTAAAAAATTATTTTTTGTAGATACAGGGTCTCACTATGTTGTGTAGACTGGTCTCAAACTCCTGGCCTCAAGGGCTCTTCCTGCCTCAGACTCCCAAAGTGCTGGGATTACAGGAATGAGTCACTGTGCTGGGCAGTTAATTTTAGATATAACAGATTGAAGGATAAAAACTAAATCTGTGGTGAATGATAGACTGTATACTGTTTTAAGGCAGTTATAGTGTTTCTCCATTCTTCTATTATGAACCTCTTAACAAACTCTTCATATCTCATTGTATAATCATTTTAATTTTCTCAGTGGCATGAGATAGAAAGACAGGATCTGGTCTTTCCTGTCCCTGGGTCCTGAAACTTGGCCCCACTCTGATGTGTGGAGGGAGAGCAGGCTGCTCCAGGGCACTGGCTGGCTGCCCACTTTCCATCACACTCAGGACACGTCCCTGCATCTCCACCTTCTGGAGTTCTCGGCTTCCTGCCTTGATGTCAGAACCTACTTGGTTGAAGCGACTCCTCAAACTCTATATTTTAATTTTGTGTTCCTATGGGTTCAGCAGAAGTCAGGAGTTGGGGGTTGGTAGCGGCAAAGGGATGGTGGTGGTAATGCCGAAGTCTGGGCTAATTCCTGGGTCCTGGCAGTAGGAGAATTTGTGAAGATCTGACCTGAAATCCCAACCGTCTAGAAGAAAGGACAGGGAATGATGGGATTTGCATGGAAGAATGAGATGCCAGTAGGAATCTCATTCTCTATTTTCAATGTGTTTTGGGGGAAATGATTAAGTGCCGGGCCTGCCAACTCTCATCCTCTGAGATTAGCCCAGAAATCTGTTTCTTAATATGCAGCCCAAGTAATTCTGAGGCATTTGGTCCCTGTATTGCAGTTTGAAAAAACACTGGCATAGAGATATCTTTGGCTGAGTGTGGTGGCTCACACTGGTAATCCCAGCATTCTGGGAGACTGAAGCAGATGGATCACTTGAGCCCAGGAGCTTAAGATGAGCCTGGGCAACATAGTGAAATCCTGTCTCTATGAGAAATACAAAAAAATTTAGCCAGGTATGGTGGTATGCGACTGTAATCCCAGCTACTTGCCACAGCACTCCAACCTGGGCAACAGAGCAAGACCCTGTCTCAAAAAAAGAAAAAAGAAAGAAAGATACCTTTTATTCAAAACAACATTAACCCTTATTCTTAAAACAAAAAAACCCTACTATATTCTCATTTCTAATGACTTGCTTGGAACAACATACACAGATGCCATCAAGGGGGCTGATCCACAGGTCTCTTCCATTACAGTATCATTACAGTACAGTAATGGGTAGCATTGTATTTTTGTGCTAAGAAGCATACAGGAGCAATTACCTCTTTTTCTTTGTGAATCTCAAGAATACCTGTAGACTAACACCTGGCGTTCTCTGTAACAGGTGTATGCTAGAGATAGCAGTGGTAAAAGAATCATGTGATGTTAGCCCACATCACAATTTGCAGCCTGTCTCTCCTGCCAAGTGGGTCAGTTGAAATGGAGACCACAATTTGAGCAGATGTGTATTAAGAATTAAGGGAAGCATCACAATTTAAGAGGACAAGAATATGGAAGGAATGGGAAAGGCAATTTTCAACAGTCCAGGAAACTCATTTTCTTCCTTTCCCTCTCTAAGTTTTCATTCCTTGCTCTACTTATCCACAAAGCTTTAGCTCCTCCAAAAGACTTTTTAAAAAATATATATTTTACTGCATTTGAGGTTTTGGGGTACATGTGAAGAACATGCAGGATTGCTGCATAGGTACATACATGGCAGTGTGATTTGCTGCTTTCCTCCCCATCACCTATATCTGGCATTTCTCCCCATATTATCCCTCCCCAACCCCCCATCCCCTGCTGTCCCTCCCCTAGTTCCCCCTCAACAGACCCCAGTGTATGATGCTCCCCTCCCTGTGTCCATGTGTTCTTATTGTTCAACACCTGCCTATGAGTGAGTACATGTGGTGTTTGATTTTCTGTTCTTGTGTCAGTTTGCTGAGAATGATGGTTTCCAGGTTCATCCATGTCCCTACAAAGGACACGAACTCATCGTTTCTTTATGGCTGCATAGTATTCCATGGTGTAAATGTGCCACATTTTCCCTGTCCAGTCTATCATCAATGGACATTTATGCTGGTTCCAAGTCTTTGCTATCGTAAACAGTGCCACAATGAACATTCATGTGCATGTGTCCTTATAATAGAACCATTTTTGGATATATACCCAGTAATGGGATTGCTGGGTCAAATGGAATTCTTTCTGAAGGAGACGAAAATAAGAAAGTTGTTTTAACAAAGGAAAGCAGTTGCATAAATGGTGGAGACACATCAGAGTTGGAAGGACCTCAGATAATTTGGTTCCAACTCTCTATTATATGATGAGGAAATGAAGGCCCAGGGATATTATGTGACTGAGCCAGGAGATAGGCAACATTATCTTTTATTCTGTTTGGAAACCAAAGCAGGATTGGAGTCCAGGTGTCAGATGTACTTCGTTATTCTTTCCACAGTACCACAACACATTAAGGGAAATGATCAATGCTATTCTCTCTACTACAATGGAAGCTGTATGATAGCAGACATGTTGCCTATCTTGTTGGCCAATGTCACCTTAGCATTTAAAATATGCACTCTTTTATGCTTGAAAGGTCTTAAGAAAACCTT
Source organism: Leontopithecus rosalia (assembly GCA_028533165.1). Taxonomy (NCBI): domain Eukaryota; kingdom Metazoa; phylum Chordata; class Mammalia; order Primates; family Cebidae; genus Leontopithecus; species Leontopithecus rosalia. Next base: position 87,076,419 of record CM052662.1, read on the forward strand.
TGAAAAAAAAGAAAACCTATTCACTCTTTTAGTGCTTGAAAGGTCTTAAGAAAACCTTTGCAGCTTCCACTTTTGTGCTTCTGAGAAACTTGAACTGCCTATAAGTTCTCTCTCTGATGGAACTTATAGAGACGTAGAGAGCAGACAGAGAGGTGTACTGAGCTGAATAGTGTCCCTCCAAAATTCATGCTTACCTGGAACCTTTGAATGTGACCTTATTTGAAAACAGGATGTTTACTGATAAAATCAAGTTAAAATGAAATCATACTGTTTAGACAAAGCCTAAATCCAACCCTTGCGAGCAGGCTATCTGAAGACACAGACACACAGAGAGAGAGCCATGTGATGACAGCAGCAGAGATTGGAGTAATTTAGCTGCAAGCCAGGGGCATCAAGGTTTGTCAACAACCACCTAAAAAGAGGCAAGTGAGGATTCTTCCTAGAACCTTCGGAAGGAGCATGGCCCTTCCAATACCTTGCCTTTAAACTCCTAGCCCCCAGAATTGTGAGAGAACAAATATCTGTAGTTTTAAGTCACCTGGTTTGTGGCATTTTGCTGTGGCAACCCTAGGAAACTAAGCCGAGAGAGAAAGGGGTGAAGACCATCTATGTCAACATTCTGGTTAACCTTTCAGATGACTCTAGCAGCAGCTGCTGTCTGACTACAACCATAGATGAGACCTCAAGTGAGGCAAACTGAACTCTCAAAGACTGAGGGAATTCCAGCATGCAGAATTTTCAAGGTGGCCTCAGACACATGAGTGTGCTGGCATGAGACATCTTAGACGTTCCAGCCCAGGAGAGCCCCTAAATGACTGCAGTCACAGCTATCATCATGTGAAACAGAAGAACCTCCCAGCTGAGCCCAGCCAACCCACTGAATTGTGAGAAATAATTTTTTAAGAGTTCTTTTAATCACTGCATTTTGCAGTTGTTTATCATACAGTAATAGATCACCAAGCCATTTGGGGTCTCCAGAAGCAGGCTCTAAGATAAGGAAGTGATTTATTAGGACCTGTTCTCAGGGAAAACCAGAAGCATCAGGGAGTATTGGGATAATAAAGTGAAGCAAAACAAGCAAGTGTGGTATGAAAGTTCTGGGGAGGGTAAGTTTGATTTAATCCTGCAGGGAGTTTTGGAGACAGTACAAGTCATAACAGCATTACCCAATCAGGGTCAAAGGCACTAGAGTACCTACACTCCTTTAGCTATTAGTCATTGGTTAAGTGCTGGTTGGGGATATAAAAACTCACAGTCGCTTCATAGAAGTGCATCCCTGTGGAACAGTCCCCATGGTCCACTCACTAGGGGCATAGACACTGGGGCACTTGGCAGCCTAAGGGAAGTCTTTCAACAGGGAGACACAGGTGGCAGTCTTTGGAAGTGAAGGCACACCCAGAGGCTGTCTGTGTGACAATGGTAAGCTTGGGTGACAGTCTGTTCTGGTTTCGGTAGGACTGTCCATGTTTAAAGCTGAAAGTTCTGTATCCTGGAAATTCCCTCAGTCCTGGGCAAACTGAACAGCTGGCCACTCTAGAAAGGATCCCAGTAGTCGTGGGCAGAGCCTGATAGTATCTCCTACAGTGGATGCACAAATATCTCCAAGCTAGAGTAAACCAGGACCACAGGATCCTCCAGAGGTGGGTCCGTAAGAGGCCGAGGATGTGGGAGGTTAACAAGCAGGCAAGGACTCTCTTTTAATGATAGGAGCCTGTGATCTGTGACTGGGATAAGCGGTTTCACACTGCGTCAAACACTGCAGCGGAGCTAAGGATGATCTGAGTGGGGAAATGTCTTTTAGTTTGGCAATTAGAGGCATGGGTGAGAAAACAGGCATGTTGGTGCTACTAGGAGCTGGGCAGGAATAGGAAGCTCAACGATAGGCGCATGGGCCCAGCATCTTCTCAGATATCAAAGGAGCCAGAGCTGCGCTGAAAACTGGGGGCTAGAGGAAGGATGGAGGACAGGAAGAGAATTTATTGTTAGGAACCATTTTCTGTGCTTCAAAAGTATCATTTTTGGATGTTTTCTGAGAGAAAGGAGTTCATGGATAAAAATGGAGGTAAAAGGTAGTCCTGGGGCGGTGAGGCTGCTGGCTTTAGTAGAAGGAAGAAATGGAGTCCTAGTCACCCCAATTATAAACAGAGATGGTTTTATTTACATAAATGTTTATATAACTAACAGGATGGAAATTATGAATTTGTTAGCAGGAGTCAGAACTCTTCTGTGAGAGAAGGCAAAGGTAACAGGACAGGGAGATTTCATTAAGGCTTATAGGTGTATTAGTCCCGGTTCTCTTAAAGGGACAGAACTAATATATATATATACGTATATATATATGAATATATATACACATATACATAAATGTTTCATATCCTTTGCACAGCCCTTTATTTATATAACATAAAGGGAGTTTATTAAGAATTAACACAATCACAATGTCCCACAAGCAGAGGAGCAAAGAGATCCAGTCTGAGTCCAAAAACTGAAGAACTTGGAGTCCGATGTTCAAGGGCAGGACTCACCCAGCACAGGAGAAAAAGGCAGGCTGGGAGGCTAGGCCAGTCTCACCTCTTCATGTTTTTCTGCCTGCTTTATATTCGCTGGCAGCTGATTAGATGATACCCACCCAAGTAAGGGTGGATCTGCCTTCCCCAGCCCACTGACTCAAATTTTAATCTCTTTTGGGCAACACCCTCACAGACACACCCAGGATTAATTCTATGTTTCAATCCAATCAAATTGATACTCAGCACTAACCATCACAATAGGTTAATGGATGGTTCAAGGACAACAAAATGAATATGTTTATTTAACCTCAATATTAGATGAAAGGGGCGTTTTGAAATGAAAGAAGACATTTCTATAAGAGAAACAAAAGGAATACCGTTTTATTTAAATTCCACAAGTAAATATACGGAAAAGGCTATGTTAACAAGGTGTAATACTTAAGGTAAACCGATAAAGAGGTTCAGGACAGGTTTGCATAAATTAATGAGTGCATATTGGTACTAGATTAACAAATAAAGTTGCTTAATATTTCCCTGTCAGTTTTTTCATTTGTATTTTATTTAGCTTAAATATTTAAGAAACATAAAAGTCTACACAGTGGCAACCCGCTGTCTCACATTTGTTCCACATCTGTGCAGTCCCTGCCTCCCCAGAGAGAAATTTCCGATATAAGTTTCTTGTGTATTGGTTCAAAGGTTTTTTTAAATGCATATGAAAGCAAATATAAAAACCTTTTTGAGGGCAGGGCGTTAGATCTGTTTTATTCACTGCCATATCTCTGGTAGTTAGAATGGTCCCTGAGACACAGAAGGTATTCAATAAATATATGTTAAGTGGTCAAAAATATTTACCCCCACAATTTTAAACACCTAGTGTCATCATATATACTTTGGATATGTGTTCCTGCCTGAATCTCACATTAAAATATAATTCCCAGTATTGGAGGTGGAGAAGGTGGGAGGAGATTGGATCATGGGGGTGGATCTCTAATGAATGGTTTAGAAGCATCCTCCTTCGTACTGTCCTCCTGATAGTGAGTGAGATCTAAAACTGTGCAACACCCCTCTGCCCCTCCAACTGCTTCTGCTTTTGATGTGTGATGCACCTGGCTCTCCTTTTGCCTTCTGCCATAATTGGAAGCTTTCTTAAGCCTCCTCAGAAGCAGATGACACTATGCGTCCTCTACAGCCTGCAGAGCCATGAGCCTCGTTTCTTTATAAATTACCCAGTCTCAGGTATTTCTTTGTATCAATGTTAGAACAGACTAATACAGCATCCTATACACGCTTGATTGTGTGCATCTTGCTTTTCTTACCATTATATGCTTGAGATCATTCTTTATTGATGTACATAATTTTATTTATTCTTTTTTTTGAACTGAGTTATATTTCATTGTATATGTACCACAACTCATTCAACCAATCCCCTATTCAGAACTGCTTAGTCCATTCCCAGGTTTTTGCTATTATCAACGGCACTGCAATGATTTTTCTTGTGTGATTTTTGTATCTGTAGGATAAAGTTTGCAGAAGGGCAATACTAGTTTTTAGGAGTCATGCTATCCCAAGAATGTCTCAGACAATGGTGACAGAGTCCTTGATCAAATGCACCACTGATCTACCCAGTGTGACACTGACTATGTTCTTTCAGTGGTTATTGGCATTGCCAATGCCAGGTGTCTTTGGCCTGCTTTTTTAAAAATGCTGAGAGATTTTGCAGAATGAGAAATAGTGAGAAGCACTGGGAGCAGTGAAACTGACATGGATGCTCGTGGTGATGCTGAATGATCAGAGCAGAATCAAATCTAAAATCCCAGCTCTTGTCTGGCCACGGCTTGGATCTCTAAGCTGGCTGCTTTAGCTGTGAGGTTTAGGTTTAATTGCCATGGTATAATAATACACATCCATGTTTTAGATATTTGTCTAAGGACATTTGAGTACCCAGGCCTATGCATAATGACTTCTTTGCCAATCTCCCTTTATCACGGCCTTTCATTTTCATCAGAGCCTTAGGGCTTTGATCTTATTATTTTTGGTCAGACTCTGACACTGGGGACATCGAGCTGAAATGACAGCGCCCCACGTGATTTATCTCAGCGTTGTTTCTTACAGGGGAGGGCAAAGCCGAATCAGACATGGGCGATGGTGCTAAGAGCAGTCTCTGATTCCTGAACCTAGACACACGGGGCTCTGCTTCTCTCCACTGCCTATTTCCATCTGAAACGTGAAGATAATGATACATGCCCCATACTCTTTGAGGTTGTGGTGGTGAATATTCATTAGATAAGCTTCAAAATGCAGTTTGAGCTCTTCAGGCCTGAAGTCCTTGATAAAAATTGGGTTATAGTATTAGTGAGATAAAGGAGCACATTCAAACCAGGACCATTTTTCATTACAGACCACCTTGACAACTACTTTAAGCCTCGAACTCTGACACAATACCTAGGAACTTTCACTACAGTGCGGATGTATTTGTAACGCTCTGCTTTACCTTCCTATGTACTGACTGCCAAAGACAGTGGGTAGTTTGTCCATTTAGCAGGTAGGTTGTACACGTTCACCCAATTCTGATGGAGGCGTTGGTCTCAGAGAGAGCTTTGAGCTGCCAGCGAGGACACCTGCTTTTCTCTGGCTCCACCTCAACCATCTGAATGGCCTTGAGTACATTACCTGAGCCTTAGCTTGCTTTTCAGTACGTCAAGGTAATACAGCTGCTGCCACACGCAGCTTTGTGGGGAATGGGAAATTTCAATGAGAATGGATGTACAAGGTTGTTCAGTAGAATAAGGTCCATTAAAGATTAGTATTACTTTTAGAGTCTATTTTGAATCACACTTTGACTCAGAGTTATGTAGCTACATGATTTTAAAAAAAATCCTTCTTACTATCAAGATATATCTTCGGTTTCATATTATTCTGGAATTTTCTTCCAAGCTGAAGACATCCAGTCTGTTATCATTCTGTCTTTTTTTTTTTTTAAATTTTGATTGCATTTTAGGTTTTGGGGTACATGTGCAGAACATGCAAGATAGTTTCATAGGTACACACGTGGCAGTGTGTTTTGCTGCCTTCTGCCCCCTCACCCATATTTGGCATTTCTCCCCATGCCATCCCTCCCCTGCTCCCCCTCACCGCTGTTCTTCCCCTATATTAGTCAATTTATTTTCCTTTTTATGTATACAAAAGAGTGACATGTCATAAACATGTATATCTGAAAGAAACAATTTTATTCAATAAGCATTAAAAATTCGAAGTGGTAGAATGGAAAAAAAAAAGATTAGTATTACTATGAATGTCTACACAGGTTACTTTTCAAGTTGAAAAGAAAGCTGAAATATTGGGAAACGAGGCCAGAATACTCTAGGCAAGGGCTTCCTATCAACTCAACCACAATCCAGCAACATATCTAAAGTTTCTACTGTGATATCTCAAAGTCATGTAGGCCTAATTCTATATGCCTAAAACATGTATAAAAGAGAGATGTAAAATATGCACATATGGATATAAAATATAGGGATAATAGTTCGGTAATGACAACAACAGCAGCAAAATCTTTTCAGCCAGTGCTCATTGAACTGGCCTTTGCGGGGACTGGAAGAGTTAGGAAATGTTAAAGGGGCCCAATGTGAAAGCCAGAGTCCTGCCAGCATGCGTTGCATTCCTGGGGGACAGTCCCATGGCCTTTGGATGGTCTTGGGAGCCTAGTATAGTTTTATTATGAGAGCTCTAGGGACTCAAGGAGAGGAAAACCACCTGTTGATCTTTTATTTTTCCCCCTGAAAATGGATGGCTGCATGGAAGCCGGTGATGCTGGTAGCTACAGTGATGATTAGAGTCGAGCTGGCAGTGAGAATTCTCTAGATTCCACTTGGATGCCACCCGGGCTAAGTAGTTAACGAAGAAGAGTAAAGCAGGTGAGGTAAGAATTCTTATAATCCAGGGTTATTATATTTAGTGTCCAGAACTGCTACTGATGGCCTCATTTCAGAAAGACAATAGGGAGTGGTGAGGACTGAGGTACAATGGAGAGCAGTACTCTGCTTGATCTGATTGTCGCAGGTGGGGAATGTAGGTTTTGCGTTGTGGCATCTTTTGTTTTTTAGGGTATTGGCAATCTGGATTTTTATACAAAAATTTCCTTTTTTGACTGTTGGTGTGTGTATACACATACTCATACCTTTACAACCATGAATCATGACATGAGGGTGGTCTCCTTGGGGGCCCTTGGATCCTCTGGTGGTGGAGAGGAGAGGGTGGTACCAGGGCAAGAGAGGAAGAGGCCTAGCTCTGCAGCAACATGATCCTGAGTTTCTACTTCCCCTGCTCTCCTGGAGCTCTGCCCAACCTCCAGGGTGGAAGCAGAGAGGCTTCTGGGCCAAGATGAAAAATCTGTCACCTTCCTAGGGACTGGCAGCTGAGGAACACTGCTTTAGAACTGTTTTAGATTTCCCATTTGCTGTGTCCAGTATCTTGGGTTCTCTTGGCCATAGGGAGTTTACATGTGGATAATGGAATTACGCTTTGGAAGCCATGTGAGTTTCTGAGATAAACTCTATGAGCTGTATTACAGGAAAGGTGGGTCCCTGAAGCAGAACTAATGGTGACTCCAGTCATCATAAACACTAGCTACTCCTGATAAGGGGGAGGGTAACAGGCCAATGATTAGCACCTTTGCACTTGTAAAATGCAACACTGGGGTGTAATAGCTAAGCAACAGACCTCTTACCACATGATTCTGGGGAACCGGCTTGCTGCAGAATTGGAAGGATAAACAGTATCAAATGATTCATTCATTGGCTTGCTTTTTCCCACTTTCTGGAATTTCCCAAATGCTAAGCAATGGGCAAGAAAGTATTGGCCAGGGCACAGACTACAACTATGAATTTGGAGAAGGCCCTTCTGCTCAGCTGATTATTTTAATTTTCTCACCTATAAGAGGCTGTAGCCAAAGAACACCATTTCAGTACACTGTGAAAGCTGATTTGAAAACCAAAGGCTTGACTCTTTTTTTTCTCTCACTGATAAAGCTGTATGTAGAAATCAACCACATCCAGTTTAATCAGCATTGTTCCTGTTTCAATGATAAGATAGAAGGACTAATACATGAAGGCAAGGAAACCCCCGGGAAGGGGGCAGTGGGCAGTGACGCTGGGATGGTGAGAATTAATACACATCTGAGCACTAAATATGTGCATTTACCTACACTACGCCATTGAATTCCCACAAATTCCCCACGAGGGAGGCATCATTACCTTCATTTTCCAGAGAGGGCAGTTTTCTTTCTGAAGATTTGTTCCAATTACGAATCAAAACTACAAATAAGTGGGATGCACAGGAAATGAGGGAAGAAGGGAGAGGAAACATTGGAAGCTTCATTCTCCGCTGCCTTTAACTTCTCTGACGATTCTTCCTTGGTTTCCTCCCTCCCACTGGTCGTTAAGGGAAAGCATTTCCAAGCCTTGGTCCTTTTCTCAGCCTCTATTGCTGACCGATCTTGCCCACTCTGGGACTGAAGCACAGCCTCCACATAGACAAACGATTTCCATTTCTAGCTCTGATTCTACCCCAAGTGCCACAACCGCGCCAGCCCGGCCCCCTCCCAGGAGGCCACTGGAACATATAAATGAGTGGGCCTAACTGTTCATGGCCAACCAGGGTGTTGTTCAGGGAAGTCCCTCCGGCCTCTTCAGAATCCCAGTAAATTTAGGACTAAATGCCATGAATATGACTGAAGGGGGCGCCTCTGGCTCTGCACCTTTTGTAAAGCTTGCGGGCTGCTGAGTGGTTTCTGAGAGCCACGTAGAGTTTTCTGATGTCTTGGACTTTTTGGATCCCTTCCAAAAGTAGGGGGCATCTCACTCAGTATCCTAACCTACTTGCTATTTCCCCACCAGCCCCAGGCGCTGGGAAAACCACGTCTTCCTCTCATTATTCTCCACGACCTGGCGCTGCTCGAAGTTTAGTACCTGGTATCATACCATCTCTTCTGCCCTGATACCTGGCTTGCTGCCCCTGGATTGAAACTCAAACTGCCACTTCCTCATTCCATAACGAAATCTTGACATCCCTGGACAGACTTGGTCCTTGCCCTGTTGGCCTCCTCTGAGGGAATGGAAGCTTGGCCCGTTGCTTCACATTTCGTTTTAGTTTCTGGTCTGGTTGCCCCACCATTGCTTATTATGAGATCTTCCCCTAGCAGATGTTGTCTGATGCTATTTGCTGCTGACTCGTTGAGCATATCCATACGGATACTTCCAATATGCTTCAAATTCAACAAAATTCAAATCTCGTAGGGTCTCCCTTTTAACCCCAAATCAGGATCTTTTTCTGTTTGCATTATGTAAGAAAGGCCAATGGCAGTAACCATACAATACTGTAGTAGTCATCCACAGCTTCTGAAACTTCTTTGCCGTTTTTCCACTGATACCTCTCTAAAAGGTAATGACTGGAGTCCCCTCTCCCTTCCCTCACAAGATCCCTCCTCCCTTTTCATGTGGGAGGAATTTCTAGCTTTGCTACTGACTAGGTGACTTTGGTCAATTTTTTTCTTCAAGCTATTGGTTTAATACATACACACATATGTGTGTGTGTGTGTGTGTGTGTATGAAATTTCCTTGCAAAATAGTAGCTGCTCAATAAAGGGTATTATCAATTTAAAAAATTTTATGGCTGGACGTGGTGACTCATGCCTGTAATTCCAGCACTTTGGGAGGCCAAGGCGGGCAGAGCACCTGACGCTGGGAGTTCAAGGCCAGCCTGGCCAACATGGTGAAACTCTGTCTCTACTAAAAATACAAAATTAGCGGGGTGTGCTGGTGCATGCCCATAATCCCTTACTTATTCTTCTGAGGCAGGAGAATCATTTGATCCTGGGAGGCAGAGGTTGCAGTGAGCTGAGGTCACATGACTGCAGTTTAGCCTGGGAAACAAGAGAGATATTCTGTCTCAAAAAAAAAAATTATAGGATAACATATGAGGACTTACTATTGTCCTCATATGTTATGTATTATTACATTTCTCAAACTGAAGGTTTTAAGGCATAATGGGTTCATAGAAAGTCCACTATTATGTGGCCTTGGGCATATTACTTATCTTCCCTGAATCTCAGTTTTATATCAGTAGAATGGAAATAATACCTCCCTCAGCTGCTCAGCACAGTGCCTGGCACACATGGAGATAATGTGTCAGCACAGTGCCTGGCACACATGGAGATAATAATGTGTCAGCGCAGTGCCTGGCACACATGGAGATAATTATGTGTCAGCGCAGTGCCCGGCACACATGGAGATAATAATGTGTCAGCGCAGTGCCTGGCACACATGGAGATAATAATGTGTCAGCACAGTGCCTGGCACACATGGAGATAATAATGTGTCAGCACAGTGCCTGGCACATGTAGAGATTAGTTCCTCTTCCTGCTGCTTCTCCTCTTTTCCATTTTGAAAAATTCTAAAAGACCTGGCTCAACATATTTTCTCAACTGTGCTCCCCTGTGCATAGTCTTCTTAGGCTATTTTATTGTCTTATGCCTATTTGCTTTGCCCCTCTTTTTCTGCTTGACTCCTTGGCCTAGCATTCAAAACCCTCCACGTTACCCTTCTTTCTCTCCCCGTGTTCTAATTCTGCCCCTCCACCACGTGACCCCTCGATGCCCTTCCAGACCTCAGGACTTTGTGCCCAGAATGGCCCTTCCCATTTTTCTTTGCTACCAGGATCTTACTCACCTTCAAGGACGAACTCTATTAATTCTCTGTTTACTCCATGTTAGAATTCCTTCTTCACCCCTGTTTCAATAATACTGTGTTTGTATGTCTATTATTAAACTTACCTTTATAGCATTTCCCATTAGACTGTGAGTGTGTGGAGGGAGGGATTATGCCTTGTTCAGTATCCATTACTGTGTTCAAAATATAGTGGGCATCCATCAAATGTCTGTGGTATTTGCATGACATAGATGTACTATGTCACCTCTGCTTCCGGGTCCATAGCCCCCTCTGTAATGCTTGTGGGCCGCTGAATGTTTTCCAAATTCCAAATGAAAAGATAGTCTAAAACATATCACAATCTCTAACTTAAATAAAATATCTAGTCACGGCTAAGTCTGGTGGCTCATGCCTGTAACCCAGTACTTCGGGAGGCCAAGGTGGACACATCACCTGAGGTCAGAAGTTCCAGATCAGCCTGGCCAACATGGTGAAACCCTCTTTCTGCTAAAAAAGAAAACAAATTGGCCAGGTATGGCGGTATGTGCCTGTAGTCCCAGCTACTCGGGAGGCTGCGGCAGAAGAATCGCTCGAACCCAGGAGGCGGAGGTTGCAGTGAGCTGAGATCGTGCCATTGCATTCCAGCCTGGGTGAGAAGAGCAAGACTCTGTCTCTAAATAAACAAACCAACAGTGGTGACCATAAGCATAGGCTAACACTTAATGACTAATGAAGTCCAGGTAGCATAAGAGAAATTGGGTCCTATGTAAGGTAAATAGGTCAGTAAAACAAAGAAAAAACTAATAAACTTTGGCTATGATTTCTAGTTCCTGTGTCGTATGTAGATTCCTTATTGAAATTCATGGTTGTGGAAACTGGCCAGTTTCATTTTCAGCATGATTGGGTCAGGGACACTTCCTCTTATCAATAGGAAGCTGCTATACAATTAAATGGATCAATGATGCAGTGAGCCGAATTAGGGTTTTATGGTCGTATAATGGGGCTAGTTGTGCATTCTACGTTATTTCAGTTGTACAAACATGATATTTGAATCTATCTTATAGGAAGATGCTCGGGCTGCTTTAGCCTATCGATTTGAGGAGCAGTAAAAGGAACTGGTGATAGGAAGGCAGTAAAGTAATATCAAGAAAATTGTGCAGGGGATGCACATTTGACACACTGAATAGCTTTATGCAGACTTAATGATTTTTCAGAACAACCTACAAATCTGCTCTAATTCAATTAGTACTGTAATAATCTACCTTAAAATGTGGTGGGGCATCCTGTTATGTATCTACTGCATTTGGTTCTGGTCTGAGGAACACTGTGACACTTGCTATCAGTGCTGTGCCGGTAAACAGGCTCTATGTTTTGTTTTGTTTTTCAAAGCCCTGATTTCTAGCGTTTTCCTACTTCAATGGTATAAATACAGCACTCCCCAAATGGGCTGGTTTTAAGATACCAGCAGTTTAACAGCCAGCTTTCAAAGTTTCTGACTATGTGACAGTTTGCTTTTTGGAGGTGGCCGAGTGCCCTCCAGCACGGCACAGCACAGCAAGCTATTGGAAATAATGAAGAGTCTGCTGACAATGGCAAGTCCTGGAAGTTGAGGACTAAAAGCGTTTAGAATATTCTAGTCCTACCCCTAAATTTGCAGGAAAAAAAGATTTTTTTTTTAATTTTTATTGCATTTTAGGTTTTGGGGTACATGTGCAGAACATGCAAGATAGTTGCATAGGTACACACGTGGCAGTGTGTTTTGCTGCCTTCTGCCCCCTCACCCATATTTAGCATTTCTCCCCATGCCATCCCTCCCCCGCTCCCCCCCCGGCTGTCCCTCCCCTATTTCCCCCAATAGACCTCAGTGTGTGGTACTCCCTTCCCTGTGTCCATGTGTTCCCATTGTTCATCACCCGCCTATGAGTGAGTATATATGGTGTTTCCTTTTCTGTTCTTGTGTCAATTTGCTGAGAATGATGTTCTCC
>CM052662.1:87095803-87172757 GCA_028533165.1 Leontopithecus rosalia
TGGAGTAACGTGTGTTCCACAATACCAATTCTAATGTCCATCTCTACAGTTTCTTGCTTCAGCCTCGCTAAGCTCTGTTTAATCTTCACCAAAGGGGCTGCAGAATGAAAACAACATGAAATAAAAATGTTCGCCTGGAACATCAGTGCACAACAGAATTGTACGACATTTTCCTCACTTTGTCTTAAGCCAAAAATAGGGTTAAAAACATAGCCAGCAACTTACTGACATTCACACAGTTTCGTTGTGGCATTTTAAGCACCTGAGATTTTTAGGATGAAAAAATGATGCAATATTTGATGCACTGAGGCTAAACTTTCTTCCTTTTCTAGGGGAAGAGCTAAACAGGTGTTTAAGGATGTGTTCAAGACTATTTTATGAGCTAGTATATTTGTCCGCAGGAAAAGGAAATACAAAGCGGGAACAGGGGAAAAGAGAATTATCTTTGAGACATAGATAATGGGCCCATTTAAAACATATTAAAAAAAAAGACAAACCCTAAGCATTCCCTTTGGCAAGATCATTCAGTATATATCAATAGAACTCTAGAAATTTTTTCTAGGGCATAGAAAAACCTTCAGAAATCACTACTGGCCCATATCAAAGCAACCCACTCACAATGGAGGATGATTACCAGAGGATGATTAATTCCTCTCTATTTGACCTCTGCCCAGTGAGTTCTACTGGGGAGGAGGGAAAATAAACTAAGGGTTACTACATCATTGCCTTAGTGTCATTTGGGCATATACTTAGTGCCCTTTTGTACATAAAATAGAAAAAAATAAAGCTCATTTGATGAAAACAGAATACAATATTTTTTAAATTGGCATAACAAAGCACATATTTTAATATTTCCCACCCTTTCAATCAATGCAGTTTGAATTTTAAAAACCTCTAAATTATAGTAAAAAAGCCTACTACCTTCTCAGCTGATTAATAAGAAAAACAGTACACTGAATATCAGACTATTTTTGCACCATAAATCTTTCTTCAAACTAGCAACAAATACTTTGTTTTAAAAAGCAGTCTCTATATATTAATACAATTTTGTTAAGTAGGTTTCTCGAAGAGCTATTTTTCTCTTGCTTTCTCCCCTAAAGTGAGCGTGTACTTACCACCATCAGTCATGCTGCTGCCTTTTTCTTCCATTTCTTGTTTTACCTTTTCTAATTCTTCCGTAACCTTTCATGAAAAAATGTTTTCATGAGCCTTCCGTTGTAAGAAACTTTCAGAATTTTTGAATTATGTATTAAGGAAATTTAATGTAGGTATTAGGCACCCATAAATAAAGATATTAGGGATATTCTGAATATAATTCAAACAATAAGATAAAGTATGCAGATATACAACGCGTTTCCACTTCAGAATGCTCCTAATGTTAAACCTCCCCAAATGACTGTGACATCAGCTTTCTCAGGCTGCAATATACTAAATACAGTCAAAGTTGTTTTGTCACTAGGCACTCAAACCTCACCATTATCTCATAGCATGTACCTTGCCATTCTCTAACAATTTGTTGTTAATTAAAATAGTACAAACATTCTAAAGAGACTTTAGATTTCTAAAGGTTTTCTGGATATCTTTCTTAATATTATAGGTCTATAAGATATTATGTCACCTTTTCCTCTACAGGACACTAAAAAAAGTGTATATCCTATGGCTATGTATAACAATATTCTTAATGCTTTATCCAAATCATGAACTCCAAACTCCGGGAGGTATACTGTGCCATTACGCTGGTTCCTATCTGCACTCTATCTGGTGATTATGCTACTATAGCCTCTATTATTAGCAAAATTCTAAACCAGCATTCATATAAGTAGAAAATACCATCTTTAAGAAATTGAAAAATTTTTATATGATCTAGAACTAAGCTATAATTATCGTGACTTAGTAGGCTTTATTTTTATAATAGTGGTGAGTAAAACCTTCCCTGGGAATAAAGTGCTCATCCAAGTAAAGCAAATTAATTTTTTCAGGTACCTGAAACGTTACAACTGGGGATAACTATCGACTCCAAAAGAAGTAAATGGTTCCCTGGACTCCTTTCAAGTGTTAATTCACCTAACGTAAGTGAGCACTTTACTTCTGCATACTGTTTTATTTGCTTAGAAGCACCACAGGATTAGAGTCTAAATATTCCTAATGTTATATTTTCAGTATTTTAAAATAACTTCATTTGTCAAACAATCTCTATAAAAGAGGCTTACTTCCTTCTTGTCAAAAGAGTAAGGTTTGTTTTAATTACACTGGATTGTAACCGAAGATCATCTTGGATTTTAGTCCCAAATAAACTGCTGACCTTTTTTCATGGTTTTTTCCTTCTTCAGCTCTTCAGTGAAAAATGGGAATACATATTAAGTCCTGCCTCTCTTGCAAGATCATAAAAATAAATGCAACTATTTATTTTTATGCAAATATTCTAGAAGTTCTCAGGAGGAGGAGGTTATAAGCCACACCCAATTGTAGACAGAGAAATAACCAGGACACGCACAAGTTATTGATAATTATCACTAAAAATAAACCTTATATCTTACAGATTAATGTTAAAACTTGTTATAGATTCCCCGAGTCAGTGCTTTACCTACTTTTCTCTATGTTAATAATAATTATTATGTAAAAGATATTGAGGAAAGTTCTAAGTGTGCTAATATTATGAGCAGGTTTTATGTTGAATTTAATAGAGAAACTTCAGGCATCTTGCAGAAACAAAAAATGTATCAATTATTGATTCACTGACAGGAAAATTAGGGATTATCTCCTCAAGAAAATTATTTAAAGGCATAGGAAGCAACTGAAATTAGCAGTGTTAAACCATCTGGAGGTTCTCAATGGCTGGGGCCCAGCTGAGAAGCAGGGCAAGAGCATCGGTGTGTACCTCAGACAGGAGTCTGGTCTTTTCCATCACTCTTCTGTTTCCCTGCTGGTATTGCTCCTTTGCCTGAGAGAAAACACGTTTTGTTTAATGGCAAAATCAAAGCGGCAGCAGATTAAATACCCGACTGACCTCTTTGTGTTTCCAATTTCTGCATGTTATTTTATGACAACCCCCACTCCTTGTTTGTGAATACATTTGTGAAAGTGACATTTAACTGTAACCTTTTTATGTCCCTAACGGGTGCCATGTATTTAACTAGAGCGCTACAAAATGATGAACTACCTTAACCTTCACAAACTGACTTCACCTCTCATGGGCATGGTTCACAATAAAAACTGTCCTTGGTCATTCCTAAACAGTTTAGGAGAGTGGCTCTTGGTCAATCTAATTTGCATGCTATGCAGAGAAAATCAGTTCAAAAAAATCAATCAAAGTAGAGTATGAAGTTCAGCAATTAATAAGGATTAACATACAGTATGACAGGACAATCAATTGGAGTATGTTCTTGGAAGCCAACAATCGATTATATAATATTAATTTAGACAGATACATGGTGGCTTCAATCAGAGAGTTTTACATCATTTTGATAGTTAAAATATCCATAAGTGTGTATATGAGGAAACATACGCATATTAAATAATATAATCAAAAAGTGAAGATTTCTATTTGGTCTTTGAGAACTTCTTAAAGAACAGAAATATCTCAAATTTATTTCTACTTTTTTCTCTTTCTCAACTTTGTCTGGTAAAGACAAAAAATATGCCTTTAACTGATGTTTGCAAGTACCCTTACGAGTCTTCTTTAACATCAGAAAATATGGGGCATAAATCCCAAAGGAAAGCTTTTAGATCCCTACTGCTGGGACACAGAACTGGTGCTTTCAAAGGCTAGTGATTTTGTTTTTTGGTTAAAATTCTAAAACTTTGAAAGAATGGAAAGTTTATCTCATTTTATCAGTAAAACTGCTTGTCTCTGAATGTGTCTTGCTTTCACATTGCTTATTATGTGGTAGTAAGCCAGAACGGCAAGGACTGTCTTCTTCCTTTGACACATGTACATGCATAGTGTTCTTCCTCCTACACCTGTGGTAAACTAACAACAGACTTAGAAACAAAACCAGGTGTCCTGATACTCTGTTCCTGTTCTAAGCTATGTTTCCCAACAACATATGCCTTCGTTTACTTAACTCAAAGGAAGATGTGCATTTAAAGACTCCTAGGAGAAAACAATTTCTATTACATGTAAAACGAAAATAAGTTAACTTGGCTTGCTTGGTCTCCTAACGTGGGCAGAGAGTTGATGCTTTGCTGTTTATGAAAAGCATTTCATGATTCTCAGATGAACACTATTGTGTCAAGATTAGGGCAGGGTTGCTAACTTGGGATACATCCCTGGAAATCATTTGTAAGTTACCTCACTCAGCTGGGCTTGAGCTGCACGATATTCTTGAACCAAATTCTCAAGTTGATTGTTGACGTACTTTTCTCGGCTGCCGATCTTTTCCAAAGTCCTAGTTATTTCATTATGGAGCTTGTCCAAAAATCCCTAGAAATTCCAGGGGATTTGCAGATAGAAGAACTCACAAACATATTTTTTCAAAAATAGTTAAACATGGGTTAAATCTCAACCGATTCTACAAATAATCAACTACACGTGCAAAAGAAGACAGTTTGACATTTTCAATAGGACAAAATGTCTGTGATGAGAAATATTTTAATCATACTTTGAAGAATGTTAGAATAAAAAAGCACCTACCAGTGTTAGTCAATTCATTTGTCATTTTATATATATATACATAGTTTAAGTGACTATAATTAGCTTTATATGTTTCCAGTCAAAGTAGGTAAGGGAATAACATGAGTTTCCTAAAGCACAATTCAAGGTGACTGAAGTATTCCAGTTGGAAACAGATCTGTAAGCCCATAGCTCTAGCCTGAGACATATAACTTCTCACTCAAGCTTTGCTTCTTTGTGGCATTCTCCAAAGTTCCTATTTCTGGCAGGGCAGCAAGCCTGGGGAGGCTGTAAGTTACAGGCATTGTTGGCCTGGTGGTCTGTTCTCTCCTTACTTAAGAATCAGAGAGGAACGAATGACAAAATGTTTCTAACATGTGTATTAGATATATATTATACATACATACATGTATAGATACAGCTTTTATTAATATATGCTAGCTTTCTTTAGTTGGTCTAAATGTTAGGTCAGTTGAAATATAATATGGTACATTCAATAGCAAGTTCCTTAAAGGCAAAAATTGTGTCTTTTCCTCTTTCATGTTCTCTCAAGACAGGTGTTCCACAAATGAGTAAATGTGTATTGATTCACCTAAAGTAATTCATATACCTTGGTCTCCTTTAAAGCAGATTCAATTCCACTTTTGTGCTGGTGCATTTGGTCAACATGGATTCTCCAGTCCTGCAGGCATAAATCACATAGAAATAATGTAAATAATACTACATTTCCTTCTTTCCCCCACTTCTTGTGAAGTTGTATCCTTTATCTTAATTACTTGGTTCCTGGCCTATTTCAGGTGGGAGAGTCCTATTTATACTTTGCAATCAGATTATAAAGAAAAATGTGTAGAGCACTTTAAGATAAAAGGCTCTAAATAAATGTAAATTATTTTATGTGTTCACAGAGTGATGTCTGACAATTGAAATATAAATTGTGCCTGCACTGCTGGTGGTTAATATTTACGACTACCCATCAAAGTAAAAAAAAAATTCTAATTACTAGAAAAGAACTACTTGTTTAAGCAGTAACAATTATGCTCCTAAAAGCAACTCTGAACTCAAACATCATATATCAAAGATTAGTTTTTCCCTTGGAAATGAAAATGGGGCCCTCTTCTTCATGAAGACTTTTGAGTCTCTTTCTTAATAAAGGAAGTTAATAATGATTACTGGGGTTCATGTATTTTAAAATACTGTCTATTACTACTAGACTAATCTGAATTAGTGTGCATATTTGAAATCTACGTCAATTACCTACAAAATATATTAAAAATCAACATTTTATTTTTTTATAAAATATATTAAAAATATTTCAGTTTACTACGAATACTTTTTTATTGTATTTTATTTTACTTTAAGTTCTGGGATACATGTGCAGAATGTGCATGTTACATAGGTATACACGTGACATGGTGGCTTGCTGCACCCATCAACTCATCATCTAGGTTTTAAGACCTGTATACATTAGGTATTTGTCCTTATGCTCTCCTCCTCCCCTTATCCCCTACCCCGTGACAGGCCCTGGTGTGTGATGTTCCCCTCCCTGTGTCCATGTGTTCTCATTGTTCAACTCCTACTTAGAGTGAGAACACGAAGTGCTTGGTTTTCTGTTCCTGTTTGCTGAGAATGATGGCTTCCAGCTTCATCCATGTCCCTGCAAAGAACATGAACTCATTTTTATGACTGCATAGTATTCCATGGTATACATGTGCCACATTTTCTTTATCCAATCTATCATTGACAGTCATCTGTGTTCGTTCCAAGCCTTTGCTATCATAAACAGTGCTACAATAAACATATGTGTTCATGTGTCTTTATAGAATGATTTATAATTCTTTGGGGTATATACCCAGTAATGGGATTGCTGGGTCAAATGATATTTCTGATTCTAGATCCTTGAGGAATCACCACACTGTCTTCCACAATGGTTGAACTAATTTACACTCCCACCAACAGTGTAAAAGTGTTCTTATTTCTCCATAACCTCACCAGCAACTGTTTCCAGACTTTTTAATGACCGCCATTTTAACTGACATGAGATGGTGTCTCATTGTAGTTTTGATTCGCATTTCTCTAATGATCACTGATGATGAGCTTTTTCTTCATATGTTGTTGGCTGCATAAATGTCTTCTTTTGAGAAGTGTCTGTTCATATCCAAAAAGTGGGTACTTTTTGCTGTTTTTTTCTTGTAAATTTGTCTAAGTTCCTTGTAGTTTCTGGATATTATACCTTTGTCAGATGGATAGATTTTAAAAATCTCCTCCCATTCTTTATGCTGCTTGATTACAGTTTCTTTTGCTGTGCAGAAGCTCTCTAATTTAATTGATCCCATTTGTCAATTTTGGCTTTTGTTGAAATTGCTTTTGGTGTTTTACTCATAAAGTCTTTGCCTATGCCTATGTCCTGAATGGTACTGACTGGGTATTTTTCTAGGGTTTTTATGATTTTAGGTTTTATATTTAAGTCTTTAATCCATCTTGAGTTAATTTTTGCATAAGGTGTAAGGAAAAGGTCCAGTTTCTGTTTTCTGCATATGGCTAGCCAATTATATACCTGATGAACATCAGTGTAAAAATCCTCAATAAAATACTGGCAAGCCAAATCCAGAAGCACATCAAAAAGCTTATCCATATGATCAAATCAGCTTCATCCCTGGGATGCAAGGCTGGTTCAATGTATGCAAATCAATAAATGTAATCCATCACAGAAACAGAACCAATGACAAAAACCACCATTATCTCAACAGATGCAGAAAGGCCTTTGATAAAATTCAACACCCCTTCATCATAAAAACTCTCAATAAACTAGTTATAGATGGAACACATCTCATTTAATAATGGCCAGGGCAGTCAGGCAATAGAAAGAAATGAAGGGTATTCAAGTAGGAACAGAGGAAGTAAAATTGTCTCTGTTTGCAGATGACATGATTGTATATTTAGAAAACCCCATCATCTTAGCCCAAAAACTCCTTAAGCTGATAAGCAACTTCAGCAAAGTCTCAGGATACTAAATCAATGTGCAAAAATCACACACATTCCTGTACATCAATAATAGACAAGCAGAGAGTCAAATCATGAGTGAACTCCCATTCACAATTGCTACAGAGAGAAAAAAATACTTAGGAATACAGCTTACAAGGGACATGAAGGACCTCTTCAAGGAGAACTACAAACCACTGCTCAAGGAAATAAGAGAGGACACAAACAAATGGAAAAATATTCCATTCTCATGGTTAGGAAGAATCGATATTGTGAAAATGGCTATGCTACCCAAAGTAATTTATAGATTCAATACTATTCCAGTCAAGTTACCATTGACTTTTTTCACAGAACTAGAAAAAACTACTTTAAATTTCACATGGAACCAAAAAAGAGCCCATATAGCCAAGACAATCCTAAGCAAAAAGAATAAAGCTGGAGGCATCATGCTGCTTGACTTCAGACTATACTACAAGGCTACAGTAACCAAAACAGCATGGTACTGATTAAAAAACAGACATGTAGACCAATGGAACAGTACAGAGATCTCAGCAATAACATCATATATCTACAATCATCTGATCTTCTACAAACCTGACTAAAACAAACAATGGGGAAAGAATTCCCTATTTAATACAAAGTAATAATTTTAAAAGGCTTGAGAAATATCCATTGTAAAAGAAAAATGTAGTAAGTTAAAGTAAGTGATGCAACTTGGCTGTTTCTTCATTGCACACATCTGTTTGCATACCCCGATGCTCCACTTTGTTATCTACACTTTTTTGTGAGTAAAGGAATGGATATTTTTTGAACAGTCCCATTCTACCTATTACTTAACTTTGAAATGGCCTAGTGACGGCAGAAGTACCAAAAACTTCTTGGGTACTTCAAACATACCAGATGTAAAATTATAATATATTAAAGCTGCAAAGAACCTCAAAAAGCATCCAGTCTCACCCTTGTCATTTTGCATATAAGCAAACAGAGGCCTGGTGACAGCAAGGGACCCACCCCAGGCCACACAGATATTGGTGTACCTGGATCGAAGCCAAATGTACTAATTTAAACACAACACATACTGGCAGTTTGGAGTGAAGAAAAGGGGCAACTGGCTGCCTGATAGTGAGGGTACTAGAGCAGAAAACAAATCAGCACCTTCTTTTATCCTCAAGCATTTTTCTGTTTCATGAGCAAAAAGTGTCTCGGAACTGGAGAGCTGAAAAGAACCTTAGAGATCATCCATTCACCTACTCAACAATCATCCAGTGTAATGTTTTCATTTTATAGTTGAGGAGACTGTTCACCACCCATGACTATGACTACACAGAGCTGGCAATGGAACAAGGCCCCTCCAAGTCAGCTAATCAACACTGGAACAAAGAGGAGGGACAACTGGCTGGCCTCCTGCACCTGGACCAAATATGGGTAAACCTCGACATGGAAACCTACTGAAGCCCACTCAGCACCCTTATGAAAGAAAATGAACCTAACAAGCATCATTATCATTAATTTTTTGAAAAAGTCCTCATCCTGCCTGGTTCTAAAATGAATTTCAGAGACCTTAATAAACACCAAGCTCAAGTATTTACATAGCTTCTCTCTTCCTGTCAGTCTCTGTTTCTCTCTGCCTGTTTCTCTCCATATATATAGGTAGAGAAATGCATATATATATATGTACATATACACACACAAACACTATATATATATGTGTATACACACACACTGTATATATATATATATATACACACACACTATATATATACACACACTATATATATACACGCACACACAAAATATATATATACACACACACAAAAAAATATATACACACACTATATATATATACACACTATATATATATACACACACACTATATATATACACACACTATATATACACACACTATATATATACACACACACACAAAATATATATATACACACACACACAAAAATATATACACACACTATATATATATACACACTATATATATACACACTATATATATACACACAATATATATATACACACACACTATATATACACACACAAAATATATATATACACACACAAAAAAAATATATACACACACTATATATATACACACTATATATACACACAATATATATATACACACACTATATATATATGCACACACACACACTATATATATACACACACTATATATATACACACACTATATATATACAAACACACACACTATATATACACACACACAAAATATATATATATACACACACACTATATATATATACATACACACTATATATACACACACACAATATATATATACACACAAAAAATATATATATATACACACACACTATATATATATACACACACACAAATATATATACACATACACTATATATACACACTATATATACACACACTATATATATACACACACTATATATATATACACACTATATATATATATACACACACTATATATACACACACAATATATATATATACACACACATACTATATATATATACACACATACTATATATATATATACACACACATAATATATATATACACAGACAATATATATATACACACACTATATATATATATACACACAATATATGTATATATACACACACTCTATATATATATACACACAATATATGTATATATACACACACTCTATATATATATACACACACACACTATATATATACACACACACACACACAAATATATATTTATATAGCTTTAAACTTATTATAATGCATATGTTAAAATAGTTTGTGTTCTGCTATTTCTACTCAGCATTACTTACAAATATATTTTTGCATGTATTGACATTTAAAACATTTTGAGAGATGCAACGGTGCCTGAGTCATCTATGCAGAACTATGATAGCATACACTGATGTAAAAACTCCATGGAGGACCTGGTATTTCTGTGGAACCTGGAAGCATGAGTAGCATTTCAACAGGCTGTAAAGATGTGGGGAGGAAGAGTATTCTCGGCTGAGGGAGTACCAGGAACAAGGAAAATACCTGGAGAACAAGTAGCCTGAAGCTGGCTAGCCTCGAAAACACAAAGTTCTTGGGGTGGGTTCAGGAGGATAGATCATGAGAAAATAAAGCTGGAGAGGGAGGGGGCTTTAGATCAAGGGCTTTGCTTACAACAACTAAAGAGTACAGATAAACTTTATTACGTAGATAATGGGGAGCTATCAGATGTTTTTGGTTTCAGTTTTAAAGATAAGTGTGTGTTTTGAGAAAATAACAGAGTGAAGGACTGATTAGAAAGGCAAGAGGCTGAAGGCAGGTAGGGACCCAGTTAGGAGGCTAATAGTTCACGTGACATAGATAAGCAGGGTCTGAATTGCAGCGTGCTTGTGAGAATAGAAGAGAAGGGATGGATTCAAGGGACATTTTGGAGGCAGAACTAGGAAAACTTGAAGACTGACTAAAGGGAGGTATGTGCATGGGGTGACTGAAGTGAAGGTGGGTAGTAGAGAGACTGTGTTTTGAGGTTTCTAGCCTGAGCAACTGAGGGGATATTAACACTGCAGTGTGACAAGAACAGAACAGATTTCAGGGAAGTCACAAATACTAGAAATTTCTGTTTGCACTTAAGTTTGATAAGCTACTGGGACATTCATGTATTTACAAAGCCCTTTAAAATGTTAAGCTAGTGATGATTTGTAATTACCTGCCGGGCAAATCTGAATATTTGTTTTATTAAAATCTTCTAGGTAGACACATTCCTGATATAAAGTTAAAAACAAGTCAAAAAGTATTCTTACCCTAACTTCTAGAAGTTATTCTCACAGAAACAACTGGGAATACACAAAGATTAATGTACAAGTTCTTGATAAAAGTAAAACAGCAGAAAACTAAACATCTAATAGCAAAGACAGTTTAAACTAATTTTGTAATATTCATTCTACTAATAAAAATAACGTAGTATGATACTGCTTTTATAAAGCTGGAAACCAAGGGAAACTCAGTGATACCCTGTTTGGAAACACAAACATGTGAATACACTAAAAAGAAAGCCTGCACACAAACTTGAGGAGACTGGTTACTGTGGGTGGCAAGAGGCAGCAGCAGAGGAGCACACAGCTGACTTCAAATGGTCATGGTCTAGTTCTCAAGTTGGGGATGTGTTTATTACTGAGCTTCTTAATTAAAATTGCATCTCAACTTAAGATGGGGTGCAACCTGATAAACCCATAAGCTAAAGATATCTAGTTAAAACTGCATGCAATACACCTAACTTGCTGAACATCAGAGCTTAGCCTAGCTTACCCTCAATGTGCTTGAAAGGCTTACATTGGCCTCAGTGGGGCAAAACCATCTAACACAAAGCCTACTTTATAATAAAATAGTGACTATCTCATGTAATTTATTGAATATTGTACAGAAATTAAAAACCAGAATGGCTGTCTGGTTTTCTATTCAAACTACAGTTTCTACTCAATGCATATCACTTTCGCACTGCTGCAAAGTCAAAAAATTGTTAAGTTGAACCATGGTAGTAAGTCAGGGATTGTGCCTATATACATTGTATATTACATCCAGTAATAGTAAATACTAAAATGTTAAATTCATGTTCTCAAAAAATATCTAATGGACAGCAAACATGCATGCTAACAGCATATATTAAAGTGGAAGATAAAGTCTCAAAGAGTATTTTCATTAGGTGTCCAATTTATTAAAAATTAGTATTTGTGTATATTTTAACGTGTATACACATACACGTTGTGTGTGTGTGTGTGTGTGTGTGTGTGTGTAAGACAGGGATTTGAATATGAGTACTTTTAAATTTCTTCTTTACCATTTCAGAATTTTCTAAATTTCCTACAAGGAAATTTTATCACTTTAATTGCCAGGAAGAAAAAGACAAAAGGCTTCTAGATGCCCAAGAAGTTCTTGAAAGGAGCTTAATACAGTTATAGTGGGAAAAATATAAATGATAACTGTTGCATTTAAAAAACATGAATATAAAATGGCAAAATACATATCTTTTGAAAAACTATTAATACAACGGAGATAGTTAAAAGCTTTACAAAGGTTTGTGTAAAAATGCAGAGGAAGAAATGGGTTTTAATGATATGTAAGGACTTGAAATCTGTCTGGATCCCTAAAATAAGTAACATTAAAAGGAACTGTTCGACGGTGAGAGTAATTCTTACATTAGTAGAGAATCCATTAGATTACAATGCACTTTTATATGACTTTCCTTATTTGAGAGCCACAAAGGTTTGGAGAGGTAAGTGGATATCGTCATCTCTTCTTAGACTTCTACCTTCCCTGTAAGAGGGTTATGAGATTCGCTGTCTGGTTGTGGGACGAGTATACTTTCCCGCTTCATTGATGCTGGCCTGGACTATGTGGTTCTCTTTAGCCAGCGCAATGATGGTGGACATGACCTACGCCAGGATTGTGCAGAATCTGTCAGAAGCATCCATTTACCAGCTATCTAGCTCTTTCTTTCAGCCGTGATAGCAATAAGCATGCCCCACATAGGGACTATCTTTTCAGCCTGGGTCTGGGAGCTGAGCAGAGCTGCAGCTGAAGCAGGTATCAGCAGATATGTATTGTAAGTGAAAATAAATGTGTTATTGTAAGCCACTGTGATTTGAGGGTTGTTTGTTATGCAGGAAAATTAACTACATACATGTATTTTATATAGTGAGAAAAACTAGAATCAGATAGGCGAATTGACTTTGGCAAAGTTTCATGTCTGAAAAATGGAAAGCAATCTCAAAACAGTATAGTTTCCACATAATACATGATGTTTTGGGGGGATAAAATGAACTACCAAAGAATTTATAAGGTAAACCAAGAATTCTTTTTGCTATTTATCAAGTTCTTACTGGGGTCCACTGGACACCTACAGTGCTCTAGAGTTCATTAGGCATCATTTCTCCTCTCTATTGAAGATGAATATTTCACCCAATCTCGCATATTTTCTCTCTCAATGGAGTTGAGAACACTAATAATACAGTATATAATTTCTTTAGAATTTCTATTTTTAAAATCCTCTCATTCAAAGTCACATATCTAATACTATCACTTATTAGGTAAATAGCAAAGGTATTGTTGTAACCGTAGATCTCCTCCCCACTCCGAGTTCTTTAGCATCAAATTATATTATCTGTCTCCCTTCTTCAGAAACTGAAAAATTGTGATGAAATATCTGCAGATGGTGATTCGCAATACACCATAAAGTCAAAAGGGATGAGATCGAGTTGCAGCTGCTAAGGTGACTCACGAGACTGTAAGGATCTCTGGGTCTTACATCAACACCATGACACCTGAAAGATTTCCTCTGCATATGCAGAGACATTTTGTTTCTTTGTCTAGATCTCCAACTCAGTGCTTAAAACTTCTCTCTGAAACTGCAGAAAAAAGAGAAACTAAACCATGAGCCAGAGCTGGAGATGGTAAATGGAACTTACATCTGTGTACAGGTTTCATTAATTTACAACTTGTAAAACACCAAACCCTGTTTTCTTTTCTTTTCTTTTTTTTTTTTTTTTTAAATAAAAGCAAGTTTGCCTTTATGAGTGGAGAGGTATAGTGCTAAAGAATTGTTGATAGAAAGAAGCCAAGGAAGTCAACTTCCCGTGTGCTGGGATGCTTTTTCCTATGCTCAGAAAAAATCCACACCAGGCCACAACTGATGGTAGCAGTTCATGGAGGTCTATTTGCACCTTTTGCTTCCCCCTGCAGAAAAGCAAGAGCAGAGCTCCAAGGCTCTGATGTGTGTTGAATCACTTCCCATCACAAAAATGTTACTTTTATTCTAACATTGACTCTACCCTTCTCTATTCTCACTGCCCACAATTATAATGGTAATTACAATTCCATTATAATTACCGATGAAATCTTAATTCAATGTTCTCTTTTGCAGTTTTATTTTAGTGAACATAAAACTATTTACAAGGGTGCTTATAGGCTCCATTTAAGACATCTAAACTGCATTTTTCTCAGGCCATTGTTTCAACACAGAATTCACTTTCTCTAGAGATTTTTAAGATCACTCTAATGTATGGGAAAGAAATCCTATACCTCCATTTCACAGATTTGGTAACAAATCGAGGTTGTGTGATTTTTTTTATACCATTAATCGCAGAATGAATAGGAATCCAAATATCCTTTCTCTCACTTATAGGTTTTCTATTACATCAAGCGGCCTCTTTCATTTTCTTTCTTTGT
Source organism: Leontopithecus rosalia (assembly GCA_028533165.1). NCBI lineage: Eukaryota > Metazoa > Chordata > Mammalia > Primates > Cebidae > Leontopithecus > Leontopithecus rosalia. The sequence goes on from CM052662.1 coordinate 87,110,606, forward strand.
CACCCAATTTCAATAAGAAGTAAGAAAAGTTCTCATAACTCTCAATTTAAAGTTTGCACATTAAATGAATGTTTATGATCTTGGTTATTTTGCTAAAGCATGAACACTAGGGAAGCTTGCTGCTTCTAATCTTCTGCAGACAGACAATCCAGATAAAATAACCTTGCTAGAACCATCACTAAAACGAGGATAAATAAGTACCAAAGAAGGATTTATAGGACTCTCCTGCAAACAAAATGCATAAGCTTTAGTAGTTTCTTTTGTGATATCTACTTTAGTTACTTAGAATTTTTTTTTTTTTTTTTTTTGAGACACAGTTTCGCTCTTGTTACCCATGCTGGAGTGCAATGGCGCGATCTCGGCTCACCACATCCTCCGTCTCCTGAGTAGCTGGGATTACAGGCACGCACCACCGTGCCAGCTAATTTTTTTTTTGTATTTTTAGTAGAGACGGGGTTTCACCATGTTGACCAGGATGGTCTCGATCTCTTGACCTCGTGATCCACCCGCCTCGGCCTCCCAAATTTCTCTCTCCTTCCTTGGGTATGAAGTAGTACCTCAACAGTACATCCCTCCAGGGATCTTTTAAAATCTAACAATAATGATTATAATGTAAGCGCTCACAGAACGCTTACTACACATCAGGCACCGTGCTAAGCACTACTGGTACATCACCCATAAAGTTCTCTTTAAAAAGTCTACTAAGATGAGGAAATTGAGGCTTAGCTATTTTTAAGTAGATTGTCTAAGCTCACACAGGTCAATCCAGGGTAGAACCCAAACCTGCAATGACCACTATATCATAACATCATTTTCTTGATAAAATGCAGCAAAGTATACCTAAAAATTTTAAGTAGACAGTGGTTAGGGGAGACTTTATTTCACTTGTAATATTTGAGTTCTTACAAGATTATTTATATATTAATAGTGCAATAAAAATGAATAGAAAACATTCTTAGGATAAACCCATGTAATTATCAATGTTCTCATAAAAAAATATCTAGACCCTAGATGGCTTCATTAGTGAATCTTCCCAAACACTTAAAAAATAATTAACAACCTTACACAAGCTCTACTATAGAACAGAAAAAAAGGGAGAGCAATTGCCAACTTGTTTTATGAGACCTGCATAACATTATACCCAAACCTGACAAAGATCCCTAAAAACAAACAAAAATTACAGATCAATACCTTTCATAATTACAGACATAAAAGTCTTAAAATATTAGCAAATCAAACCCAGTGATATGTAAGGAAAATAATATATCATAATCAAGTTGCATTTATTCCAAAATGCAAGGTTAACACCGGAGAGGAGATAAATTGTATAATCATTTCAATAGATGAAGAAAAAAATTATTTGAAAAGAAATTTAATGTCCTTTCATGACAAAAACTCTTAGCAAACAAGGAACAAAAGGGAACTTCCCTAATTTACTATAGGATATTTATAAAAGACACAAAGATAACACCTGGTTATATGGTGAAAATGAAATACTGAAAGCATTCTCCCTGATAACACCACTTACACCCAAATCAGACTACAGTTCTTAACCAGCATGGCAGGCGAGATAAAGTAAAAAGATACAAGGCTTGCAAAGAAAGAAGATTTATGTTATTTGCAAATGATATAATTGTAAATCAGACAAGGCAAAATAATTTACAGGCCTACTGTTTAAAGTGAATTTAGTAAGTCACACACACACGCACACACACACACACACACACACACAGAACTAGATACAGATATACATAAAAAAATTATATTTCTATATACCAGCAACAAATAAACATAAAATAAATTTAAAACATATATTCTCAATAGTAGCAAATAACAACAAATAGGCTAAAGTGATCAAACACAGACCCAGACATACATGCTCACTTGATTTATGACAAAGGAGTGTACTGGTGAAAGAATAAGCTTTTCAATAAACTGTCTGGTTCAGTTGCACATACATATGAAAACTAAGTTAGTCTTGAGTTCTACCTCACAACCATACACAAGAATTAAACTTAGATGGATTGCAAATCTTCTGAGTGGCAAAAAAATAAAGCTTAAAATAGAAAACATAGTCTGAGAATATCTTCATATCTGGGTAAGCAAAGATTTCTTAAAACACAAGTATTAGCCATACTTGCTCCCTCAAAAAAAATCACTTTGAGTATATTAAAATAAAGTTACTGTTTGTCATAATACACAAAGGAAAAGGAGAGCTAGAGTAGGTATTTGCAGAACACATATCTGACAAGAGATTCATATCCTGAATATATAAAGAACTTCTTATAAATAAAAAGGAAAAGCAGATGGCCCAACAGCAAAATACAAAAGAAGATATCCAAAAGCTAAATAAGCATATGAAAAAGTGGCTCAACCTCGTAAGTCAACTGGGAAATGCAAATTAAAATGAAAATGAGATATTATAACATATCTACCACGATGATTAAAATAAAAAAGACTGAAACAATATTGAATGTTTCAGCTGTAGATGTAAAGCAACTGGAACTTCATATACTGCTGGCAGGAATACGAAGTTTTTTTAAACACTTTCAAAATTTATTTGGTGGGGTCTACTACAGCTGATCACATTCACACACCATGACCAAGCAATTTTACTCCTAGCAGAAATTCCAGTAGAAATGTGTACATTCCAGTAAAAATGTTTATATAATGCTGCTCTGAAAATTCTTCTATATGTGTTTTAGCATATAAGAATTTTCATCTGCTATGAAAATTCTTCCATGTGTTTTAGCATATAGAATTCTATATGAAAATTCTTCTATATGTAGAAGGATTCTTCTTTATAAAAATTTTTCCATTTGTGTTTTAGCATATAGAAGGATTCTTCTATATGAAACTTTTTCTATATGTATTTTAGCATATAAGAATTTTTATCTGCTATGAAAATTCTTCCATATATGTTTTAGCATACAGAAGAATTCTATATGAAAATTCTATATGTAGAAGGATTCTTCTATATCAAAATTCTTCTATATGTGTTTTAGCATACAAGAATTTTCACGGCAACATTATGTATACATTTCTACTGGAATGTACACATTTCTACTGGAATTTCTGGTAGGAGTGGAATTGCTAGGTCATGGTGTATGTATGTGATCAGCTGTAGTAGACACTGCCAAATAAATTTTGAAAGTGGTTAAAACACATACAGAAGAATTTTCATAGCAGCATTACATATAATAGTCCCAAACTGGAAATAACTCACATATACTCAGATGCAGGCTGCCCAGAGAAGGATGAGACCTTGAGTTAGGCAAATCTGTCACTGAAAGAGTAGAGAGCTGGAGGCTGTCTGCTGACCATACTTTCTGTGGCTGGGCAGCAAGGCCCTGGGGAATCTGGATAGCAAATCTGTACTTCAACCACAGGAAGAGACTTATTTACTAAAATTTTAATTTTAGTTGCAGTCGTAGAAATGTAGGGTCAAGTGGGGGCTATATTTCAAAAGTGACAAGTCTCAAGATTTCCTGTGACATGTCTAAAAATACATCTAGGGTCAACAATTCTTTGCAAATCTGAACTGCGAAAATCAGATTAAGTATAAGGGGCAACCTTGCATATATCTAAGCTCACTCTAGAAAATACTTCTCAGACAAATCTATAAATTATCACGCTTCCTGCAGGAATATGAGCAGCATATTTCCTTCCTCTACAGAAAATCCTCTCTTCCCTAATAAAATACATTATCTGTATTCTCTTTTTGCCACCTGGCACAAGCAAATTTGCAATCTCTTCTTGTTCTCATCCTCAGAGCTTCCAGTTTCATTGCTGCTCCCATTTGTGTATGTATTTGTGTATGTGAGTGTGTATGTGTGTGAGAGAAAAAAAGAGAGTGTGACTGCCCATTCAATTAAATGACTTTTCAAAAATGAGGCTGAATTACTTTTCTAATGAAAAGTGCCCATTCGTTTGTAGGATAATTACAGAATGTGCCTTTCCTAAATTTTTTAATCTGACATTTTTTTCTTCCATTGCCAGCAGCTTAAAGTCTTCCGTGGTACACTCTTGTGGTGTAAAAGCATAATTTTTATTTTTATGTATTAAAGAACTACACATATTACCTAAAAACAGTTGAGTCTATATGTGGTATATACTGTAGTTTATTTGTTGCAGGCAATGTGGGAATAGTCATGATCACAGGTAATATGTGTTTCCTCGGGGATGTATATGTGTTTCCTCAGGGATGTTACTGCTTCCTAGAAATTTCTCTCATTGTAGAGAAACAATATGGGTAAGCAAGGTGATGGTAATCACTGGTATTCTCGCACTCACCTATCACAGAATTGAAACTGGAGATCTATAATCTCTAAATATAATACCTTTTAGTTAAATAATTACATTTCTAACGTGCTCAGAGATGATCTTTACTGACTACCGTCTGTTACTAAAAAGTTTTCCTATGTTGACTCTGACCTATTATTCATGCTTACTCCATTAACATCCCTTTCATATGGTCACAACCATCTTCTGAGTGATGGTTCCCAGGCTTTAGAAGTAGTTACAGGCAAAGAGAAGAGATTTGGCAAGTCAGACAGGGAGTGAATCGGGCCTCTGAGAATGTGGGAACACTCAGAGGCCGAATTATAAGATGCTGAGTAACCACACTGGAACACCAGAACAGGTGACCTGATGGTATTCCCAACTTCAAGAATGTATGAACCAAAACTTGGATCTCATACTGATAAAACTCCCACATTCCCCCAGCTCAAAAAACTCTAAGAAACAATAGTTATCTCCTGCATATTTGAAGAACCAAGAAATATAAATTGTTACTTGGTACAAGAAAACAGAATCAAATAAATAGGATAAAAACCATGAGGGTAAAATTTGTTAGAATATTAAGAAATTTTTAATAAAACTCAGTGATAGTGAGAACTGCTCTAATATAGTTGATGAGAAAAATCAGACAAGCCAATAAAAAGTACATTTTATAGAAAGGTCCCTATGACAAAGGCTCTCTGCTTCAATTCATAGTTCATATTAATTAATTAAAAAATTAAGTCATTCTTTGCAATAATAAAATATTTAGGTAGTCTAGAAATTGTAATTATAATCAGTATGTATTGATTCACTGCTTTCAATCAAAAATGTCTGGTTGAGGTACATCAGCTATGCCTCATTGTCAACTTCTCTCCGCAGTATTTATAGAACATGAAGTCTATTGGTTATTTCCATAAAGTCTGCTACCACTGTTGATGCTCTTTGGTAACAACTGATGGTAATCTCTAAAGCAAAAACAGTCGTTCTCTTCTTTCAACTTGTGATAGATGGAACCTTTCTCTGATCCAGTTGAAACATTTATCACACGCAGGGTAAATAGGAAGGAAGGCATCATCAACTATCTTTAAACACAGAATATCCTGAATGTTCAACATGACTGTGACAGAAGCAACTAAAAATCTGTTTTAGTTGCTTGAAAAATTTTAAGCACAATATTCCCACAACTCTGATATCTACCCAGGATCCACATGAAACAGACAAAAAAACAGCTGACCTGGCAGTACGACTTTGAGTCCACAAAATAACACTTGTTTAAAAATACAACAGCTTGGCCGAGCGCGGTGGCTCACGCCTATAATCCCAGCACTTTGGGAGGCCGAGACGGGTGGATCATGAGGTCAAGAGATCGAGACCATCCTGGCCAACATGGTGAAACCCCGTCTCTACTAAAAATACAAAAATTAGCTGGGCACGGTGGTGCGTGCCTGTAATCCCAGCTACTCGGGAGGCTGAGGCAGGAGAATTGCCTGAACCCAGGAGGTGGAGGTTGCAGTGAGCCGAGATCGCGCCATTGCACTCCAGCCTGGGTAACAAGAGCAAAACTCCGTCTCAAAAAAAAAAAACAGCCCCAAACAATATTGTTTCGTGTAGTCTCTCTTAAAGAAAGCTTGTCTGTAAAAGTCCATCAGTGATTATTTCTCCATTCTCTTGAGGCATCATGGCAGTTGAGTAATCATACAAGCTGCTCTAAAAATGTATGTGTCTGGTTAATTTAGGCAGTTTATTTTGATAGCATTCACCTCTTTTTGATTATAGCAGGTGTTTTAAGGATAAATTTGCTGAAAATTGTATTTTGTTTAAACAACAGCAGCATGTACATTTGTGGCCTCACTATATTAAAAAGCATTTATTGTCTGGCAGCAATAGATACAATTACAAACATTTGTGACAGTAATTGGAGCTATTATTCCTGCATAGAGCCACATGGAGACCAACTTATTGCCACCTGTATTTACATTTGTTACTGGTAATTGTAAAAGCTAATTTTTTTTATTTGGCACCTTGTTTTTCTTTAAATTATGTGTATTTTTCAACAGACAGTCTACCAGAAAGTCTGTAAGAATTATAACTGTAGTTTCTCCATTATTCAAATAACAGGCAAAGTCCTATTTTAATAACTATTATATACGTAAAACATATTCACATGTTTTAGACCACAGATTATATACATTTTTGCTCACAGATACAAGAATCCTATCAATATATCCTGACTAACAACCAGAGTATAAATCTTAACAAAGGCTCTTTATTCCTAATTATAACAATTTATAAATCCCTGCAGGTCAAAAATAAAGAAGGTCAATTTTATTAATACCCACTTATACGCCTGCATCCAAACACAGAGATGGCAGAAGGTCAAATCAAGTTACTCTCTCCACTGCTTTGGAATGAGGGGAAAAAAATCCTCTATTGTTTCTAGTGGACACAGATTTGTCTATAATTTGAGAAAGCCTACCATTGTAAGTTTCTGTAGGATTTAGCTTCCAACTCTAAGAGACTTAGATCTAATATAGCAATTCAGTGGCCCCTCCAGGTTCATTTAAATGGAATTCCACCTGCTGATTAATGGATGCCTCTCTTCTCCCTCTCAGGTTTTGGCTCTCACAGTGACTGGAGAGCCCCAGGGGCTCAAGACTATTGCAGTGATTCCATCCTCAGCACAATGACTCTTCCAGAAATGTTTCCTGCCGTGAATCACTCAAAGCAACGCTTATACGGTTTATTTATGTTAAAACAAAATCCAATGGCTTGGAGTTGAAATTTAAAGTTTAAGGTTCCTTTTACAACTGTACTCTTGAGAAAGTCAGACACTAAATGAATAGGTAAGGGTACTAAAAAAGCAGTTGAGTAAATCAAAGATTTGAAATAATTAAAACACATGCCCTAATACTTCCAAAGCCTTTTAAAAATAGTCTCTTCATCTAAATTCCTTGTAATGAATCTGAAGATTTACATAATTAGTAACACTAAAGACATTTTGGTGGAATGAAGGGGATACCTACCCAACTACCTTTTAAAACAACAAAGTAGGAAACATTTAATTATAATTTGAAAAAAACCTACTTAAGTCATTAATCAAAATTTTAATTACAATATCCACAGGGCATTAAAGCATGTTAGAACATTTTTTTTCATTGCATTAAATACCTAATATTAAATCACTATAATGCACAATCGTTTAGTAATAAGTACGGCATAATTGAAGAAAAGGACCTAAGTAGGGTTTAGTTGAAAACTGATTTCACACTTTCTGCTCTTCCTTATTTCCAGAGAACAGGAATAAATATTGTTAATGATTATTTGGTTTCCACTGTGATTAAAGAAAAATTTGACTTGAAAAAAAGTCATTCTCTTGATAAAGACCAATAGGTTTGATGATTTTAAGAAGCCACTTTCCTTTGGGTCAATAAATGAAGTTGAGACACTAACTATACAAATAACTGACAACAGCCACCTCATATACAAAAATATAACTCTGACCCACAATCTGCAGCAGCCAGACCAGGAAGCAAAATCACAGCCTCTGTAGCAGTCAGCCCCAAACAGGGTTTAATCAATGACTGCTAATTTCTCCACTTCTGCCTGCCACCTACTTCCAACGTAGGACCAACCAAAGTCAAATATCCCCTCCCTTAACCAGCCAGTCACATATCGTACCCTACTTCTAGTTTAGCTCACCTGCAGATTTCCAGCCATATCTGAGCATATAGGAAGTCTTCCCTTTTTTTCCCACTAAAAAAATCATTAAATTTCCCTACCTGCTTTTGAGTCTTTGCCAAACACAAATGATGGTGGCTGACTCCCTTGCTGTATAGCAAGCTCTGAATTAATTGCCTTTGCTTGGTCTCACTTGGGTGGTCAAAATTTATTTCAACAAAGTCAAAGGTTTGCTTTTTATAGTAAAAATAAAACTCAAAGAGATAGAATATTCTTCCTCAAAACACAGCATTAAATATTTCTTTAGCGATTCAAAATTAATCAAAATTACAGGAAGTAAAAATGTACATGAATATGCATTCACATTTTCTGTTTCTCCCGAAATATGGAACATAGAGAATTCTTTGGCAGCTCAGCTTCAGCTATTGTTATAGTCAACTCAGCAAGTTTCATTTGATTCATTTTAAAATTTAAAAAGTATATATCTTAATATAAGGAATTTAAAATGTTTTACTTATGTAGGAAAATATTATCCTTCAATAATTGTCCCAAAATACTACCCTAATTTAGGTGTCCTCAGACAGTCAGTTTCTAAGAAACTGACTCAAGAGCCGTACTTATTAGGTCATGAGTGAGGCGTTACTAAAGTGTTACGATTTTTACTCTCTTAGCAGAACTTCTGGCTGCCCCACGTTATGGCAACTTGGGGCAGATCTAAATTGTTCTCTGGATATAAAACCACCCTAGAAGTACAGTTGACCCTTGAACAACACCAGTTTGAAATCCATGGGTCCACCTATATGCAGATATTTTTCAATAAATATATACAAAAAAATTCTAGAAATCTGCAACAATTTGAAAAAACTTGCATATAAACCACATAGGCTAAAAATATCGAAAAAATTATAAAAAGGTTAGGTATGTTATAAACACATAAAATATACATAGATACTGGTCTGTTATCATTTACTACCATAAATATGCCAAAAAAACTATTATAAAAAGTTAAAGTTTACCAAAATTTATGCACACACAGACTATATGTGGAGCCATTTGCAGTTGACAGAAATGCAAACAAAGGTAGATATGCAGTAGTAAATCTTAAGTGTATAAAATTAACTGTAGTACATTCTGTACTATAATAATTTTGTAGCCATCTATTATTATTGTGATGAGCTCAAGTGTTGCAAATACCTGTTTAAAATGTGTGAGGATAATCATCTCCAAATGAGCACTTAGTCTGTATATAAACTGTGTTGTCACAGTAAAAAGTAATTTCTTGGTGTTTTCATGTACTTTTCATGTTTAGCACCGTATCTTCATGTATTCTCCATGTTTAGCATAAACCCTGAATAACACCATGGGACTCATATGAATGTCACTTGCAATGCTGGAAGTGCTCCCAAGAAGCAGAGAAAAGTCCTGACATTACAATAAAGAGATGAATTGCTTGATAGGTACTGTAGATTGAGGTCTGCAGCTGAGGATGCCTGTCATTTCAAGATAAATGAATCTACCATAAGAACCATTGTAAAAAAAGAAAATTCATGAAGCCATCAGTGCAGCTACGACAGCAGGCACAAAAACCTTTCCCTTTTTGCAAAATACTTTCTCTCCTATGCTGAAAATGCAGCTTTTATGTGGGTGTAGGATTTCTGTAAGAAAGAAATAGCTTCTGTTATAATTCAAGAAAAAATGAAGTTATTATGTGACAATGTAAAGCAAAGGGAAGGTGAAGGATCTAAAGCTGGAGAATTTGATGCCAGCAAAGGATGGTTTGATAATTTTTGAAAGAGATTTGGCTTTATAAAGTGTCAAGATAACAGAGATGCAGCATCTGATGACCAAAAGGCAGAAGATGAGTTCCTAGGTGCCATTAAGAATATTACTATTACCTATACAACTATCTTGCATGTTCTGTACATGTACCCCAAAACCTAAAATGCAATAAAAAAAGAATATTACTATGGAGAAAAGGTATCTGCATAAACAGGTTTTTAATGCAAACTGAAGTGCCCGATTATGAAAAAAAAAGTGACACAAAGACATTTATTAGTAAGAAAGAGACGTGAGCATGAGGATTTAAAGGGATAAGCTTTATGGGATAAGCTAACTCTACTGTTTTATGCAAATATAGTTGGGTTTATGATTAGGACCGCCCTTATTTATAAACTGCTAACCCCCGAGCCTTGAAAGGAAGAGATAATCACCAGCTGCCAGTCTTTTGGTTGTGCAAGAAGAGGGCCTGGACAATGAGAACCCCTCTTCTGGACTGGTTCCATCAATTCTTTATCCCTGAAGTCTGGAAGTACCTTGTTAGTAAGGGACCGCTCTTTAAAGTTTTTTGATATTGGACCATGCCTCTGGTCACCCAGAACCCCATGAGTTCAACACTGAAGACACCGAAGTGGTTTAGTTGCCCCCAGACACAACCTCTCTAATTCAGCTAGTAGATCGGGGGTCATAAGGACCTTTAAGTCTTATTATACATAGTAGTCTAAGGAAGGAATTGTCAACACTGTGGATCCTCAGTAGAGAGAACACCACAGAATTCTGGAAGGATTGTACCAAAGAAGACGCCGTTGTTGTCACAGAAAAACCTGTGAGAGCCATCAAGTCTAAGACCAACTCCTGCTGAAGGAAACTGTGCCAGATGTTGTGCATGACTTCCCAGGATTTATGATAGAGATAATCAAGGAAATCATGAAAGAGATTGTGGCTTGGCCAAAAAAAAAAAAAATGTTGGTGGGGATAACAGGTTCAAAATATGTACTTTGGAGAAATTCAAGAGCTAATAGACATAGCAGAGGAATTAACTGATGACCTGATGGAGATAAGTGCTTCCAAAGCAGTGTCAAATAAGGACAAAGACTTCGAAGAAGAAGCAGTACCAGAAAACAAATTTTGACACTGGACAATTGGCAGGAGGGCTCTGATGATTCACCATTGCTTTGGATTACCTTTATGATGTGGACCCTTTTATGAAAAATCAAAGCAAGTTGTGGAAGAATTGGTAATGTACAGAAACGTTTTTAGAGAAATGAAAAATCAAAAACAGCCAGAAATTAGAATGCATTTCCATAAAGTTATACCAGTGTGTCTGCCTCTCCTGCCTCCCCTTCCTATTCCTCCACCTCTTCTGCCTCTGCCACCCCTGAGACAGCAAGACCAACTCCTCCTCTAGTCCCTCCTCCTTTCTCAGCTTTCTCAATGTGAAGACAAGGGAGACGAAGACCTTTATGATAATCCACTTCCACTTAATGAATAGTACAAATATTTTCTCTTCCGTATGAGTTTCTTAACATTTTCTTTTCTCTAGCTTATTTTATTGTAAGAATACAGAATATATAACATACAAAATATGTGTTGTTTATGTTATTAGTAAGGCTTCCAGCCAACAGTAAGCTATTAGTAGGTAAGTTCTGAAGAGTCAACAGTTAAAATGCACAGGGATTGGCATCCCTAACCTCCACATCATTCAAAGGTCAACTGTAATTACCAGGAACATTATAATCAGTGCAAAAAAATGAACCATTAATACGGTCCATTCAAATCAGCATATAACAAAAATTCTTTATCTTCAGTTGTGAAGCATATCATTTGTATTGTTGGCAACATTTACCTTCCTAATTGTATTCTGTTTAAGCTAATATTAAAATTAGCTTGCATTTTTTGAGAGCTGGCAATAGTAGCAAGGGGAGCCAGACAATAGGAATAAGCTAGTTTAGCAGTAAAACCCTTGCTGCAGGACTGTGGAGTGTATACGAAATAAAATATTGGTATATGGTAAGATCTCATCAAAGCACATACATTAAAACACATGAGAAGAATAGAAAAGGAGATTTACCTTTCTGTGATTCCCTGCTAGGAAGCATAAAAAGAATAAACTAAATGTGTGAGAGAAGGCTGCTCTGCCCATGGAGTAGCCATTCTTTTGTTTTTTCTCTAATAATGAAATTTGCTTTCATGTAAGTTAAAAAAATAAAAAATAAAAAAGGCGGGGGGAGTCTCTGAGCCTACCATGGCTCAGAAGGCTGCCTGGTTAAAAAAAAAAAGTGTGAGAGAAAAAAGCAAAACACATATTTGATCCAGAGCCAAATGAATATGGGACTTATTCACTATCGAATTTAAATAACAGCGCTCCTTTCCTACTTGTCTCTCCCCCGTCTAAACCACTTAAAAATTAATCCAATACTGACCAGTAAAACACACTGATCCCAAAACAATACACTTCTTTTCTTTCTTTTTTTCTTTCAAACACAAAGGACCTAGATATCCTAGATAGCTTGTGTTGAGTGAAAGATTATTATTTTGGCCAAAGGGAAGGGAAAGGGTAGAGTAAGTAGTGGAGAAGGAAAGGGTTGACTGTAAATGCTGGAGTCCATCTCTTCTGGAGGAGAATGAGTTTGTGAGAAGAGAGTTCATATGTAACCAGATGGCTTATTTTTATTTCTAAGATATGAGAAACTTTTCATTAGCCCCTTATTTTCTCAAGCCAGTATACATATTTATTTTGAAATAAGCTGTATAAAGAATTCACCTGACCCTAAAGGTGCATTTCGCAATTGCTATATCTGAAAGACTTAGGAGTTTGTAAAATAATACTAGGTACAAATACCAAATCATCTAAAGAAGAATTCTGAAAAAGCAATCAAATATGACTTTGGTCAGTCGTTTTTAATCACAAAGATCTAAATTCAAAATGATATCTACATATGCTAAAAAATAATGGAAAAACCCGTTATCTGATATTTTGGAATGCTGGCCATAAAACTTAAATTTGTAATTAATTTACAGAGTATATTCTCCTAAGATTAAGGCCAACAGAGTGGCATGACAATAGGAGTCCAACTTGCAACTCATTAACTCTTCCCCAAATCAGGAGAACACTGATTATCTAAAAACTCAGGATTTTGATGATGGCAACACTGGTCTGCTATAGCATTTGACCTGCACATAGTTTTGTAAAAAGAGTGTGTGTTAGCAGTTACATTCATATTTTTTCTTAAGTTACTCCTATTAATGCAAAAATTAATAACTGCACTCTAAAAAATCCCTAATAGACTCTAAATGAGACGTTTGACTTCAAGAGTTCATTTAGCTTGAAAGTAAACAAATTAAACTTGCTTCCTTGTGGGATTAAGCTGTACTTGTGAGTTTCCAACTATATAATTATTTTAATGCAACAATCTAACCAGAGTCACAATAATAGTGATTTTTAATTTTATGAAGTGGATTTTTTCTGACAAGACCAAAACATCAGACATTACATTTTTGTAAAAACAATCACATTTTTGCAAATGAAGACTTCCAGATGATTTCACTTAATCAATGAAGAAGAAATTCTTATTAATATATTTTTAGATATAAAAACTATACAAATAATTCACTTGCAATGAAATCAATTAATAATTGTTCACCGTAATAGGTAAAAAGACTATAGGATTTGTCCACTTACCTTGAATAGAGTTTGTTCTACAGCTGTTCACAGGGTAGTAAGACCTCTGTTGCTCTCGCCCTATCCTGGGACTGCTGTAGGAGTCTAGCTTACTTCCTACCTGCTCTGAGATACAGTTATACAAGCTCGAATCCAGACATTCTAAGAATAAATCAGCTTCCAAGGCATTCTGAAAACAGCGATGTTTGTAAGATTTTTTTTTTTCTTTTTCTGGAAGCAGACACAGGATCACACTTTCAGAGTGATAAGCTTCTCTAGAACCTTGTTCCATAATGGTAGGGGCTTACGTCCAACCTCCAAGGATGAAAATCCTCCCTCAGTTTCCTTATCTAGATGTTTCTTTAGCCCCTTTTGTAGAGATATTTTTACTGCTGCTAGAATAGTATTGTCTAGTAACCTATTAACTTATTCTGAAGTCATTACAGTTGACCCTTGAACAGTGCAGAGGTTGGTCGCCAGGGGCACCAATCACTTAGTACAGTAGAAAATCCATGCATAAGTTTTGACTCCTCAAAAATTTAACTGCTAACAGTTTACTTTTGACTAGAAGTGATACTGATAATATAAACAACACATATTCCTTATGTTACATGTATTATATACCGCATTCTTACAACAAAGTATACTTAAACAATGTTATTAACGGTGGCTCAAGCCTGTAATCCCAGAACTTTGGGAGGCCGAGGTGGGTGGATCACGAATTCAAGAGATCGAGACCATCCCGGTCAACATGTTGAAACTCCGTCTCTACTAAAAATACAAAAAATTAGCTGGGCACAGTGGCGCGTGCCTGTAATCCCAGCTACTCGGGAGGCTGAGGCAGGAGAATTGCCTGAACCCAGGAGGCGGAGGTTGCAGTGAGCCGAGATCGCGCCATTGCACTCCAGCCTGGGTAACAAGAGCGAAACTCCGTCTCAAAAAAAAAAAAAAAAAAAAAAAAGGAAATCACAAGGAAGAAAATGTACATTTACTGTTCGTTAAGTAAAAGTGGATCACTAGAAAGGTCTTTATCCTCATTGTCTTCACGTGGAGTAGACTGAGGAGGAGGAAGAGGAGGGGTTGGTGTTGCTGTCTCAGAGGTGGCAGAGGCAGAAGGGGTAGAGGAAGTGGAAAAGGATGCAGAATGGCAGGCATACTGGGTGTAACATTTATTGGGAAGTCTGCCTATAAGTGGACCTGTGCAGTTCAAACCCTGATTTTACAGGATCCTAGGCAGAAGGGACTTACTTGCCTTGTCTCAGATAAGTCTTTGGATGTTAATGCTGGAATGAGTTAAGACTTTGGAAGACTGTCAAGAAGGCACAATTGTGTTTTGAAATGTAAGAACATGAGATTTGGGAGAGGCCAGGGGCAGAATTACATGGTTTAGCTTTGTGTCCCTATCCAAATCTCATCCTGAAATGTAATCCCAAAGTGTTAAGGGAGGAAGGAAACTGGTGGGAAGTGATTGGATTATGAATGTGGTGTTTTCCCTTGGGGTTCTCAGTTTATAATTGTCTGGCATTTCCCCTGCTCATTTCTTCTTCCTGTGGCCTTGTGAAGGAGATGCCTTGCTTCCCCTTGGCCTTTGCCATGACTCTAAGTTTCCTAAGGCTTTCCCAGCCATGCTGAACTGTGAGTCAATTATACCTTTCCTTTATAAATTACCCAGTCTCGGGCAGTTCTTCACAGCAGTACAAAAACAAACTAATACAACAGTCTTTATAAAATTGTAACTAGAAAGGAAGCAGAAACTTCATGCAATGGGTGAGTTAATTTGGTCTAATCCCTAAATCTTATTAAATGACTTCTTGATTATTTTCTTAACATTTTATTTTTAATCACATGTATTGAATAGATTCTCTAAGATCACTTCCAGGCTGCTTTCCATTTTGACATCCAGCAGAGTTCTAAACCATCTTATAACTAATCAGTTGGTATGGTCATGGAATTCCTATTCATTTAAACATAACATGATTCCCCAGAAAATCTTCTGAGAAAATACCCCTCAACACCAGGCAAACATGATGTCTTCCAAATCACTCTTTTGAAGATCTTTGCTTTGCTTTTTGGACCACATTACATTATTTAGTTATTCAACAATAATTTGTTAAATCCCTATTAAGACAAAATGCTGAAACTGAATCCTACTGCCCTTCTTTAATAATTTTTATACCTGGGAGTATTCCTAACCCTGAAGTTGCCTTGTAATATTTTTTTGAAGAAAACGTGTTCCCTCTTTGATACCTTATTGTCAGTTCTAATCGTGACTTTCAGTTGCGGTAGTACACGTTCCACCTCTAGGCTCCATTCTGCAGCATCTGTTGTGGATTCCAAAATATCTTCTTGTTTGGCAGCCTTGTTCATATCCTAAGAAAGGAAAGATATCACAAGATTGAGAGTTTAAAAAAAGAAACGGTAAAAAATTTGAGGCATTTTAGCAGTACTGCACAATTTAAATCAAGAATCGGTAGTGTTAAAATTATAGTGGAAGAAGAAATTCTTTTTTGTCTTCCTACAATGTTGAAAGAAAATAACGCACCAACCTGGTAGAATAGCAGAATACGTATTAAAAAAGAAGCAAATATATGATTCAACTATTTTTACAAGGAAAAATGTTTCTGAGACATCAAATTGAACTCAACAGGAATACCATCAAATGGACCAACAAGCCATTTAGGTGTGTTAACTGGTAACGATAGGAAAGATGTTTGGTAAGAAGAGTCACTCATGTTTGTCAAGAAAACACCTAAATTTATTACGCTGAAAGAGAAACCCCAAATACGCAAGAGAAAAGATTTAACAAATTCTAGAAGCAAAGACTCACTATTTACAAAATTTGTATTCATAATTGAAGTGATAATTTATTGGATCAAATTATAATACAGCTTAAAGTGTGATTTAACATAGACACACTTGAACTCAAATAGGGTGGATGACAAATTTCTGCATTTGATTTTTGCATTGGAATAATAAAAATCAACCACGGTTGTTTTCAAATTACCCCCTCACCCAAAAAAAGTCCACTCTTTTCTCTTTTTTCCCAGCCCTTCACATTTCAGCATTATGTATGTATCTGAAAATATAAAGAATGTACAGATTAATGATTTAAAGAGAACATCTAAGGCAGTAATTTTGGTACCAGTTTTTCCCTTTTAACTCCTTTAATAAATTATAAGTAAATCTAAAGGAAAACTAAAATATTAATGTGTATATAGAGAAAAACAGACCCAAGAGATATAAACAGGCAAACATACAGTATAAATCTTATATATGAATTCTAATTTGAATAATCTATAAAAAGATATTTTTGAGATAATCAGAGAAATTTTACAGTATAAATCTTATATATGAATTCTAATTTGAATAATCCATAAAAAGATATTTTTGAGATAATCAGAGAAATTTTAATATGGGAGAATACTGGATGATATTATGAAATTACTAATTTTATAGGTATGACATGACATGGTGGTTTTGTTTGAAAAGGACTTATAAGTTAGAAATAAATGCTAAAATATTTACAGATGAATTGACAAGATGTCTGAATTTTACTTTAAAATATTATGGGACAAAGAAAAAAGGGAGGCAGCTTTAAATAAAACACGATTGACAAAATGTTAATAACTGTTGAAAGTGGGTAATGTGGCATATTCATTATCTTATTCTAATTTTGCATATGTTTAAAACATTCCATAATAAAAAATTTAAAAATAAAAACTATGTGAACAACCTCATGAGGAAATTACATTCCCAATATAAATTTATTTCACAAAAATCATATTTCTTAAATGAAAGTTCATTGTATTAGTCTTTCCAATCAGATGTAACACTAATCAGAAGATTAACCTTACATTAGGGTTAGTATTTTTGTGGGAGCCTGAGGTCTTTAGAGGCTTTGAACTCACTCCCAGCTAAGACCCTGGGACACTGCTAACATAAGAAAGCCTCTCCTACCTCCTAGCTCATAACAGCAAGTCCTGTTTAGACTTAAAGCCTTAAAGCCTATACTGCTTTTTGTTCAGAAATTCAGGGGACTATATATTTCTAACTTCATCATTTGATAACGGATAACTAATACATGTTTTTATGCTTTATAATATGTGGTCTGAATGTATTCAGTTACATTCCATTTAGAAAACCAGAAGCATAAAATAACAAACATTAAGTAAAATTTGAAAAAAGTCTAGGTTTAAAAAAAAGCTCAAGATTCTACTTTAAACATTTAAATATGGAAACATATTATTTTGAGTATTTAATGCTCTATACTTCTATATAAATTGGATCTTGGGTAGCACAAGAATATAATAGCTGGAAAAGAAGGTACAGCATTCACAAAGTAGACGTGTGAAGTTATATGAGAATGTGTATGATGGCAGGAAAAGAGACAGTGGGTCTCTGTGTCGAAACCTAAAGCAATAGGGAAGGTTCTCTGCCATGTAAACCCACACTGGCACCAATAAGATGTATATGTTCAGAAGAATTAGGTATATGCACACTCACTGGCACATCTGGGTACCTGTCTTAGGCTCTATAAACCTAATTATCTCATTTTCTATATCACACAGGACAGACCAGTAGAGTCTGGGGTGGGGAGGACATATGCCTTACTAATGGTATGTGAGTCCTGATCTCAGGGCATGTGTGTGGGTATACACACAGGGTTACTCCTGCCAGGGTAATGGGCCCCCACATCCCAATCCTGCAAAACCAGGCTGAAACAAGAGAGCATGTCCTCTCAGCAGCAGTTTTGATTGATTCTTAATAGAATGCAGATATCGCATTAAATGATAAATTCAGTAAAGTTACAGAGTACAAAATCAATATATAAAAATCAGTATCATTTCTATATGCCAACGGTGAACAATTTGAAGAAATCAAAAAAGTAATCCCATTCACAATAGCTAAAATAAAATACATAGAAATAAACCTAATCAAAGGAGTGAAAAATCTTTAGAATGAAACTACAAAAATACTGACAAAAGAATTGAAGAGGACACAGAAAAGGGAATGATATTTCAAGTTCATGGACTGAAAAAATAAATATTATTAAAACATCCATACTACCCAAAGCAATCTACAGTTTTAGTGCAATCCCTATAAAAATACTAATGACATTCTTCACAGAAATAAAAAAATCTAAAATTTACAAAGAACTACAAAAGACCCAGAATAGCCAAAGCAATCCTGAGCAAAAAGAACAAAGCTGGAATCATCTCAATACCTGATTCAAATTATCCTACAAAACTACAGTAACTAAAACAGCATGGTTCTGGCATAAAAACAGATGCAAAGAGCAATGGAAAAGAATAGAGAATCCAGATTTAAATCTATGCATTTATAGACAACTCATTTCTAACAAAAATACCAAGAACACACGTTGTAGAAAGGTCAGTCTCTTCAATAAATGGTGCTGGGAAAACTGGATATTCACATGTAGAAGAATGAAACTAGATGCCTATCTCTCACCATACAGAAAAATCAAATCAATATGGACTAAACACTTAAATCTAAGACATGAAACTATAAAACTACTGAAAGAAAACGTTGGGAAAACACTCCAAACATTGGTCTGGGCAAAGATTTCTTAAGGAAGACCTCAAAAGCACAGGCAACCAAAGCAAAAATGGACAAACGGGATCATGTCAAGCTAAAAAGCTTCTCAACGGCAAAGGAAACAATCAACATAATGAAGAGGCAACCCACAGAATGGGAGAAAATATTTGCAAACTACCCATCTGAAACAGGATTAACCATCAGAATATATAAGGAGCTCAAACAACTCAGTAGGGAAAAAACTCAAATAATCCAATTAAAACACAGGCAAAGACCTAAATAGGCATTTCTCAAAACAAGTCATCCAAATGGCCCACAGTTATTAAAAAAAAGATCAGCATCACTAATCACCAGAGAAATGCAAACCAAAACCACCAGATACCATCTTACCTCAGTTAAAATGGTTTTTATCAAAAAGACAGACAATAACAAATGCTGACAAGGATGTAGAGAAAGGGGAATACTTGTATACTGCTGGTGAGAAAGTAAATGAGTACAGCCACTATGGAGAACACTATGGAGGTGTCTCAAAAAACTAAAAATATAACCATCATATAATCTAGCAATGCTGCTAATGGGCATATACCCAAAAGAAAGGAAATCAGTATGTTGAAGAGAAATCTGCATTCCCATGTCTACTGCAGCACTACTCACAATAGCCAAGATATGGAATCAACTTAAGTGCTGATCAAGGGATGAATGGACAAGGAAAATATGGTATATATACACAATGGAATAATATTTAGCCAGAAAAAGAATGAAATCCCATCATTTGCGGCAACATGGACGGCATCGGAGGCCATCATGTTAAATGAAATATGCCAGGAACAGTAAGACAAACATCACATGTTCTCACTCATATGTGGGACCTAAAAAAAAAAAAGTAGATTTCGGCTGGGCGCGGTGGCTCAAGCCTGTAATCCCAGCACTTTGGGAGGCCGAGGTGGGTGGATCACGAGGTCAAGAGATCGAGACCATTCTGGTCAACATGATGAAACCCTGTCTCTACTAAAAATACAAAAAATTAGCTGGGCACAGTGGTGCGTGCCTGTAATCCCAGCTACTCAGGAGGCTGAGGCAGGAGAATTACCTGAACCCAGGAGGTGGAGGTTGCGGTGAGCCGAGATCGCGCCATTGCACTCCAGCCTGGGTAACAAGAGTGAAACTATGCCTCAAAAAAAAAAAAAGTAGATTTCATGGAGGTAGAGAGAGAGTGATGCTTACCAAAGATTGAGAATGGTAGGGGGGGAGGGATAAACAGGGAATGGTTAGTGGGTATGAAAATATAGTTATTTAAAACTGTATTAGTTTTATAGAAAAAAATAAGACCTAGTGTTCAGTAGCACAATAGGGCAACTATAATTAAGGATAATGTATTACATATTTCAAAATACCTAAATGTGGAATGGGAATGTTCCTAACACAAAGAAATGATAAATTCTTGAGGTGATTGATATTCCAATTACCCTGATCTGATCATTATACATTGTATACCTTGTATCAAAATATCACATACATCCAATAAGTATGCACTATGTATTCATAACGACTAAAGATTAAAAAATTAAAAAATAAATAAGTTTGATTTCTTGAGCACCAGTTGGGTGAACAGAAGCTATATGCTGTTGATTAAATCCCAAAGCCAGTGCTCTCAAACCCCATCCCCTCATTTCCACCCCCTCTTTCTTTCCCTCTGTACAAGACTGAAGTCCAGAATCACCAAACAAGGCAAGGTGGGGGGACATCCATCCATACTCCCACTTTCTTCAGGCCTGGATATAGGATTGTTCAAGTTGTGAATAACATATTCAAAATGTTTTGCTGAAGGAGGGGCATGTTCATAAAGGCAGATGTGTTTGCAGTGGCCGCTTGAACCAGACCTAGAATCTGTGTTAGTAGAGTACATAAAGATGAAACACTGTACATAAAGATGAAGATATTCTAGTGCATAAGCTATTTGTTTTTATGTTTGGCCCTTTAGTAAGTTGCATTTACCCTTACTGGCTTATTATTTGGTTACCTTAAGCAATGACTTGCTAACTCCTACTCCCAACGTCCTAAAATGATTTAAGGTAGGAGCTTAAAATTCTCACTCACTTGTAGGCCATAATTAATATACTAGGGGAAATGGCCCAGTCACTAAATGAATAAAGGGCCAAAAGAGAACATTAGGTTTGGCAGAGTAGAATTAACTTATTCAAACTGTACAGTTTCTTTCTACATCCATGTTTACATATCTATTTCATAGTCTCATTCCTCACTCAACATTTCTTAATGCCTAATAACTGGATACATTAGCTGAGCAAGCCCTACATATAAAGTATAAATCATTTTAAAACTATACTGTGCCTTGCTTATAATATGTTGAGAAAACTTTCCTTCCCAGTTGTTTTCCATTTAACAAATGGTACTTTATGTAGGGTCATTCGTAGAAGACAAATAAACTGCTGTTTCATTTAATCTAAATTTTATATCATCATGACAAAGTCCCTCTCTAACACGTTAACTAAGACAAAGCATTGCTTTTGGGAAATTTCATTTTCCAGTTACTGCAGAAGAAAGAATTAGAAGCTTATAAGATACAAGCTATCTGGAAGTCTCACTTACAGTTAATTAATTAAACGAATAAGCCATTTGTTAAACTACAGCATTCAAGGTAAGAATTCAGGCACTGTGCTTGGTGTGGAAAGATAAAAGGATTTCATCGCTGCCTGCAGAGTCTGTAGACTACTAGGAAGAGTCTGAGGCCAGTTAATGGGAGTAATAATTGGTTCTACGTAAAAGGAGAAACTGATGAGATGGGAACTGTTCCTGACTGCCAAAGGAAGAGTTGAAAATAACCGTATACACGATACCATAAAGTAACCTTGGGCTCAACCAGCAGGGCACACCATGGAAGGCAACTCAAAAATCAAACATACAGCATTAAAAGCCTACCCAGAATCCTGTTCCAATAATCTTTGGTCAAGCATCAAAGAAAGACTATGTTTTGTAAAAATATGTATAAGATGGCGACCTCATGGATATACTAGTGTCCAGATTCATTTAAGGAGCTCAATTCATATACCTACCCAGAGAGTGTTGAAAGTCCATTTAAAAGTCAAGATTAAATACTCCCAAGACTGAAGGAAAAGGAAATCAAGTTGTTGTAAGAGTCACAAAAGCTGGGCGTGGTGGCTCACGCCTGTAATCCCAGCACTTTGGGAGGCCAAGGCGGGTGGATCATGAGGTCAAGGGATCGAGACCATCCTGGTCAACATGGTGAAACCCTGTCTCTACTAAAAATACAAAAATTAGCTGGGAATGGTGGCACGTGCCTGTAATCCCAACTACTCAGGAGGCTGAAGCAGGAGAATTGCTTGAACCCAGGAGGCGGAGGTTGCAGTGAGCCGAGATCACGCCATTGCACTCCAGCCTGGGTAACAAGAGCGAAACTCTGTCTCAAAAAAAAAAAGAGTCACAAAATTATGGCATAAATGTTAAGAGGATGGGTCTGGAATCACATCTTTGCTCAAATTCCGCCTCCATGACTTACTAGCTGTTGGTCAAGTTACAAATCTCAGAGTACCTATCTGTAAAACGAGAATAACACCACCACCTTCCTCACTGGAAAGGTCGCTGTGAGAATTAAATGAGACGATGTATTTAAAAGGCTTTTACAGTGTATAATACATATTAATCCCTGGTATACTTTAGCAGTTATAATCATTATTATTATATGCCAAACATGGTACTAGATGCTTTTACAAATGGGTTAAATGTCCCATAATAACACCATGAAACAGGGAGTCTTATTCCCATCTTTTAAAGTGAGGAAACTGAGGCACAGAATAAAGATTATTTAGGTGAGTTTTTCAATGTCATATACAGTGAGTGGTAGGGCAGGCAGTGTTACTCCAGCGCACAAGCTCTAGAACACCTTGGAATATGTCTATCAACCCTTTGTCATATAGACTGTTGTTATTTTTCTCCAGTTCATCACTTGTATTTTGACTCTGTAGTGTTGCCCACTCTGCTTTCCCACTATATAAAGTTTTACTTTTTATGCATTTAGATTTGTCTTTTCTGGTTTTGATTTTCTTGTCATGCTCAATTATGCCTACTATAAAGTATAACACTTGACACTCATGTTTGTTGTGTGTGTGTGTGTGTGTGTGTGGTTTTTTGTTTTATTTTGTTTTGAGACAGGGTCTTGATCTGTCGCCCAGGCCGGATTGCAGTGGCACAGTCTTGACTCACTGAAGCCTCTGCCTCCAGAGTTCAAGCGATTCTGCTGCCTCAACCTCCCGAGTAGCTGGAATTACAGGTGTGCACCACCACGTCTGGATTATTTTTGTATGTTTAGTAGAGATGGGGATTTCACCATGTTGGCCAGGCTAGGCTCCAAATTCTGGCCTCAAGTGATCCACCTGCCTCGGCCTCCCAAAGTGCTGGGACTAAAGGCGGTGAGTCACCATGCCTGGCTTCATGTTTTTATTTTTGTGCCTTATTATTTTTTATTGTGATCCATGTGGAGTTGATTTGGGCGTAATATACAAGGGAGGAATCCAGCTTTTTCTACAAATAGATTAGCCTGTTATCTCTTCACCATTTAATTGAATATGTGTTTTCCTCCCTGATTTGAATTGCTTCATATACTAACACGACCACATATGTGTATTATCTTACAGATTCTATACTACTTCATTAATCTATTTCTGTGTATATTTTCAGATTTATAAAAAATTGCATCAGTATTACACACAAAATTTCCGTATACCTTCAATTCAGATACCACTTCCAAACGTTCACATCTTAAATAACTTTGGGCTAATTTTGAATAAAGGGGTACAATGTTTATACCTGCATGCTGATATTTAGGAAACTTTTCACTTTTTTCTTCATATTCCTTCATGCTTTTAAACACAAGGAACATATTTCACTTTAAAAAAGAATAAAGTTTTTTCAATAAGCAGGTAAAAATAAAATTTGATTAACTTCCAAAAACTAACTGGTACAGGTGGCATGCCATAGGAACCTGAATGAGAAAGACAAGTATGCTTTAATGCAATAATGAGATTCAAGTTCAGCCTTACAAAAATGTATGGGATGCAGATGGGCAGAAAAGAGACAAGCCCAGTGTTTACAGTGAGGAAAACAAGCATAAGCCAGAATACTGAAATAGGAATGAATATAACTTGTGAAGATCAAAATGAAAAAAGAATCTGGGGGCTTAAAGAGGTGAATACTGGGGAGGAATAGAGTTAAGTACATTGTGAAAGAACTTAAAATCTAGGGTGAAGACTATGAATTTTGACCTCCAAGCCGGAAAAGAAGCCAAGAAATTATAGGCAAAGTATAATTACTACATATATTAGTATTTATCCAACAAATATTTATTTAGTACCCACTATGTTCCACATACTGTTATAGTCCAGGAATAATGACTAAAGCAATAATCCTCATGAACAAAATATGCTAGTTATGTTTTATCAGGATTTATGGGCTGTAGACTTTTGGTTTAGCTGTGGGATTAAATGGGGCAAGGTGATAAGGGAAGTGTCACTGAGGAGGCAGAATTTGAACTGAACCTTGAACTACTGAGTCAGGTAGAGACACAGTGGGAAGGTATTTTAGAAAAGAGACAACAAGAAAGAGAAGGATTGGATGGGAGCAGATATGCTCACAAGGTGTTTGAAAGTCTATGAGGGCATCCATTTAACTGGAATAAAGGTTCGTAGAAGAAAATGAGGTTAGCTGTGTAGACAGTAGTCAAATTGCTAAGGGCCTTGAAAGCCAGATCGAAATTTTATTGCTCTATACTCTATATAAATGGACCTGTAGGCAATGAAAGTCGTAAAACGTTATTGAATTCAGAATGACCTCTAATAGTCATGTTTCAGTAACTCAGACAGAGAAGTTAGGGTGAAATGGCCTTGAAAGACAGCTGAAGGGACGGATATGGGAGATGTTTCGAAGGCAACATCCATGGGTCTTAATGACTACCTAGATCGCCTGGGTGAAAATGAATCAGATTTATATTCAAAGCACTAACACTGCCAGGGGTGAGTGGTGAGCGGTGATGAAAGGTTTGAGAGATGGGTGCATTTAAAAAATAGTTATAGAAGACTGAAAAAATGCATACATTCTGGTACCCATTTAATATATTGAATTATATAATAAATATCTGCTACTAGTGTTGAGGGTTGGGAAATATATCCCTCTATAAACAGGTGTTTATAGAATGATAGGTCTCAAATAATATCTAAAATATACATATATATCAGATCTCCCTGAGTCATTTCTGTAGGGGAGACCTTGTGTAACAGCAAAGTTAGTCCTTCAATAATAATCCATGTGACAGATTACAAAAATAAAGCCATGACATCACCACAGCTTCCCAATTTACATAGAAATGCAAGCTTCTTGATAACTTATATCCTATGTAAGCTTCTTACTCAAAAATACTCATGACAATCTAGGGACTCATTTGTACTGAGGGATTGGGGCTTTTTCTACTCTTCTATGGCACATAAGAATGTTGGGAACTAATTCCAGTTTCTAGGAAAGGTAAAAAATTATACAAAATAAGAAATGCACGAAGCGCATACTCTATGCCAGCACAATATCAGATACTGTCCATGAGTTAGGTTATAATAATCTCAAAACAAGACTGGGTAGAATTATTTGTGCCCCATTGCCAATAAGAAAGCAGAGTCACAGAGGTAAATTAACTTGTGACGAGTGACACACAGGAATTCATATACAGCTGCTATTTCTGCCATAGAATCTATGTTGAAGGTATGGACTCATATCTGGAAGGGACCTTGAAAAGTCCTTGCTTCCTACTTTTTGCTAGGCCCACAATGAAACCGGTAAGAAAATAAGGATCTCATTTCAAATGTGGGTTGAAAAGCTACACTGAAGATCAAGCAAAACTCTGTCTTTTACACCCAGCAAGAAATGCCATTTGAGCCTCTGCTGAGCAGGGAGAAGCGGACCTTTTTTCTCTAGCCCACATTTCCTATTCACCTCCAGATGTAAAACTGATGGGGGTGGTAAGGGTTAGTTACCAGAGAAATAAAAGCAGTTACTCAGTCATAATCTGTTCCATCACACTCTAACATGTGGCATTTTAATTTCTCCTGTGAAATACCAACTGTAGACTTCTCTCACAGATAGGAGGCCTAACATGCAACTGTTACAGGAAAGCGGAAGGAAAAATATTCTCCTTAAGCAAGAATCAAAAATTAATGGCAACTGATAGGGTAAGCTACATATAGAACCGATTTTTCTCTTACATTAATCAGAAAGGATATTTTATCTAGAAGAAACATATAAAATATATGTAAAATGAAAAGAATATTTAAGCTATTAACCAAAAAAGATCCATCTTCTTCCTCTCTTGATTACAATACTGCAGTCTTGCCTAGATGAAACTCTAAAACTGAAATGACATTTTTACTCTAAGCCCATATTCCTTTCAGCTTTTTCCTTTTAAGCTGAAGTATTTCATTCTTACTTGGTACAATGAATTTCTTGCTAAGTAATTAAAAACCAACTGTGTTTAAACCTTTTGAGATACTTAGTTTTACGCTGTGTAACTCAGGATTTGGTTTCCAAAACCTCAAATTTAGCATCTCAAGGAAGAATAGTATCTATGGCATGTTTGAAAAAATGTTTTGAAATGAAGTGATGGGCATTTAAAAATAGAATTCAGAGAGTGCATAGCTCCCTCTCCTCTTTTTTTCCCTGGGGGAGGTGAATGACATATCTGCATTATGCTGCCAGAATGCTGTTTCCGGGATTCTGGTGAGTTTCACAATAGTGAAGGGAGACAAAGACAACTGTAATTACAGCAGAGCCACTGTGAACAGGCAAGCAGTGCCCAACCGACACATGCAAATTAGACATGGAAATTACCAGCACACCTTGCTACCACCTCATCACCAGAGTCTTCCTTTCCTGCTCCCACTCCCTACAGCTCTGGAATATTCCACTATACTCCTTAACATCACAGGCCCCGCCCAACTGTCAGAACATTAGTTCCACACCAGTGCCCTTTCTCATGGCCACTCTTAGGGTAGCTTTGGCTAAATTTCAGATTTCAAGAACACTCAGGAATGAGAGGTACATAAAGAATGTGGAACTCTGTGGACTAGCCTGGAAGTCTAACATCTGCTCATAATGCTTTCCTTCTCAGAAAAGCTATTTCAAAACCCAAGTAATTAAATTATAAGTGAAATTGTCGAAGATGAAGCAATGCCTCACTAATTGCAGTTGTTGGCAAAATCTTCATTGGGGTAAGGGAATTAGAGGGGAAAAAAATCACACAATAAGAATGACTTCACATTTTTTAAACCTCAGATAAATGTTCTGAAAAGCAACTGCTTCCAAAACAAACCAGTGTGATTGTTGTAAGCATTCTTCATCAGTAGGAGGAACATATCTTTTTCAATGTTCATGAACTACTGCTGTGTCATGATCCACTTAGGCAGACGTTTAAAGTTTAGTCAATGGGCAGATGTTATCTATTTACAAATTCTTCAAGTCAGCAGTTACAGGCTTTAAGTATGTGTGGTAGTTAGGAAGATGAGTTACCAGGTCCTCTTTCAAGGAAGATCTTGCTGCTGAGCTGCAGGGCATACGGCCAGCAGCAGCCTCTTGCTGTCAGCTCCCGCAGAGGGCCATCTCACCTGGGAGTATGCCCTTCCCAGGGCAACCGGCCTCCAGGGGGTGAGCTAAGCAGGCAAAACTTGGCTCTACCAAGTTGGCCAATCTTTGTCAGGCCTGTATGGAAGCATGACTTCTCCCTGTGCCCAGTCCTGCTTTCTTCTCCCTTCCTTTCACACGTGTCTATTTCTAATGAACACTCTAAACCGTCTCAGTGTTTGCATCCGGAGAACACAAACCTGCTTATGACATGTCTTTTTCATTTGCATTCTCACTTCATGTTACTGCAAATCTCAGGAATATGCCTGCGTAGGCTCAAGTCTTGGAATTATTGTCATACTTAAAGAGCACACTTTTCAGGGTCTAAACTTCACTTTGTTTCATTAAAGGAAGGAATATGGGTAGATTTCTCCCTGGACTCTCCCACATGGTACACAGAAGAGGATATAATTACTGTTGATAAATTCTTTTCTCTATGGAAATAGCCTATAAAACTACAAGTACAAAAATAGCACACATTCAGTAATGTATTCATAACATATTGTTGATTACTGAGCAACTCCTATACACAAGGCACAGGTGAAAAAAGCAGTGAAAAAGCTCTGACTCTAAAGGAGTTTGCATGCTAGTGGTTGTGACAGAAAAATAAATCAGTAATTAACACAGCATGATGCAATACCGGGGTCTGTGAGGAAAAATAAAAAGTAGGGACCACAGACAGGGAGGGATTGCTATAATCCAGACACTGCTGGGCTTGCACAGCCACATATACATTTAGAAAGTCACTTTCCTTGACAGTACGTATCGTTCTAGTGAAGAATTCATCACGCTCAACTTTCCTAAAATAATATTTCCTCTGCATTGTGAAGTCCACCTGCTGCACGAGACATAAAATCTTAAAGCTATGATACTAACCTATATAGCAATTTTGTCTTGGGGAAAGAGCAGCCCAAACCATCATAAGCTGTAGTCAGACACAGCTGTCTCAGGCAGATGGCTTTAGTGGGCAATATCATGAGCTTGCCAGGTTTTTTAAAATATGAAAGGGTTTTCTGCCTCATTAGCACTCCACGGTTGACCATCCACAAACACCTGGTGTTCCTGCTTCTTCCTCTTGTGGAAATATAACTACACATAGTCTTAGCTCTAAAGGTTACATGTTATATAATTTTTGTCCAAAGAATATAATATTTAGATAATTTACAAAAGCGCCATTTGGAGAAAAACCCTTCCTCATGTAGTTTGAAATGAAAAATTGAAATCAGGACCGATAAGGAATTGGCACAATGGCAGAAGCACATTACATTACTTTGCTCCTTCTCAGTGCTCAAATTACTTTGTCCAGAAGGAATCCCAGGTGGCCCTCACAGTTCTTTGTTTACACCATCAATATAAGAATGAATAACACAAACAAGAGTTTCTTTCCAAGAATAACCATGTGTATCTCTATTTTATTTTTCTTCTCACACTTGAGCACGTTATCATCATCATCAACACACACATTACATAAACACCAACATTACACCGTACTTGCTAAAGGCAGGAATCAAAACGTATCTATAACTTGTTCAACTCTTGCTATGAGGAAAAGAGGAAAAAGTCATAGACTTGGAGTTTAGAGAAGCAGTTTAAATTCGGGTACTTTGATTTATAAGCTTCTTAAAAGATTAAACTGTCCCAAGGTTATAAATTTCAGTGTTTATATTTGTGAAACGGAGAAAACATCTACCCAAATACTTTACAAGGTCAGTAAAGAAATGTGTTTTAAAGTACTTGAAAACTACAAAATGATCTGCAAATGTACAGTATTGATATAACTAGAGTTAAGATTTAAATTTTAACATAATATTCCGATATAATTTTCAATTAATCAATAAGAAATAACTTCATTCATTTAAGAGGTATTTATTCAGTACCTTCTGTGTTACACTATGGGGGATATTAAAAAGGATAGTTATCTCTGTTATCAAGGAGCTTACAAATCAGATTTCAGAAGAAGGAGTATGGAAAAAAGATGTGGTTTTGGTTTTTGCCAATACTGAGTACTTTCTATGTGACAGATATTATTACGTGCTTTACATGCAGTAACTCTTTTAATTTTCAAAAATCCTATGGCAGAGGTCATATTTTTATCTCATTTACAGTTTAAAAAGATGAGGCACAAGAAGTTTGGAAACTTGCCCAAGTGTGAAATCCTAGTAAATATTAGAGTCAAGTCATAGACTCAGGCAAGTTGACTACAACGTTATATCTCAAGTTGGGCAGAAAACACACACACACATATGCATCATTAATAATAACTAGTTGTCATCCACACTGCTTTAGTATTACTAATCCTCATTAGCATCATAAATACAAAGATCATCCTGGGGAGTAGTCAAGGAAATCCTCATGATATGAAACTAAAGCTACATTCAAACTTGTTTTGAGGATTCATGCAAGAAAAATTAGATAAAAGACTAAAACAGTATTATTTTTCATATGTACTTTTTGAGGGTGCAATAGGTATACATCCCTTATTAATATATAACATATAATATATGTATATATTATATACATGGCAAATGTAAAAATACCATAAATATCTGAAACATCTCATTGAATATGTACTTTTAGAGACCATATTTCATACTTGAGACAGACTTAAAGCAATGTCTGATTACTTATCCATGTAACTACCAGTCAGTCCATTTTATTTAAAGAACTATAATTTAAATATTTTCCTATAATCAAGATCATTAGATCTTGGCCCATTAAAATGTAAAATAACTTGAAATAGAACATTTGATGTCTCTTCATAATAAAAAATGCCACCAGCCAAATTAATTTTAGTCTGCATAAGTAGCACTGTGTCAATTTTCCATGGTATAGACAGGAGGCTGCCTCACTCTCTCCTCCGGATTTTTATATTTGCTATAATTACAACATTTTATATATAGGAAAGCAATTTTGAGAGCTACTTTACAAACAGCATACAAAACAATGGTCAACAACGGTTTCTACTCATTTAAATTTCCAGCAGATCATGTACATTAGTCGCTAGTTGGCCCGGCATGTATCTGATGAAACTTACCAAATGATACCTCTGGGGCTTTAAAACGTTGAGATCAATAAAGTTTTCTTCATTATCTGTCTCTTCTTCCTTAGAAATAGAAACAAATTTTTAAAAAATTATTAAAAATTATAACTAAAAATATATTTCCAGTTTTCACCTACATGCTATAATAAGCTGTACTAAGCTTGATACAAAGACTAGTGTAGAAAAGGATATTTAAAACCTAGTGAACATGTGCATAAAGGAGGGCACAATATTATTAGCAGTTCAAGTGTTTTTTGAGGTTTTGATGGTACTACTACTTATTTAGGACCATTTTTGCAGTTATTAAAGAAAGGGAAAAAACTGCGGGGAGGGAACAGAACAGAGCCACTACTGGAGAACTACAGATAAATATAAAAGCAGGGCAGGAAACAAACCCAAGTGGCTGGCATATTTGGCATAAACAGGAGTTAATGGATATTTTTGAGCAATATGACTGAAATGGACAAAAATGAGAGGTAGACAGACACAGAATATTCTCACTTGCTCCAGGGACCAATCACATTGATAAATATTTTCGACATCTCAACTGCGCTATGTTCAAGCTTGATAAAACCATAGTTAGCAGTACTGGTTGGCCCATGGTACTTAAATCTATTAAAAAGGATAGTTTAGGTGGATGCCAAGCTAATCCTAATCTGCAGATCAATTGGATGTAGATGGGGGCGGGGGGTAGAAAGTGATCCTTTGAGAAGCAACTCTCTCTCCAATATGCAGTAAATAAGGAGTCCGAGCAGGTTCTATGAGCATGTAGGAGAAAACATGAGCTCTCCTTTTCTTCATAATGTCTGTGGTGACAAGTGACATAGTAACATAAATTTAACTAGGATATTTCAACCTTAAGGACATGGTAATGAAGCCAATGGAACTTGGTCCTTAAGTCATCAACTTATAAAGAAAACGTCAGTTGGTGAACACTTCCGTATGTAGAATTGTATAAAGCTATAGATTTCAAATATCATCCTTATCCTCAACAATTTGAAAATATATGATACTGGGTTCTCCAAGTGTGCTTCTGAGAGGTACTCCTTAGAATGGAAATTCTAAGGCTCTATGCCATATCTCCTCAGAAACTATGGGGGTGGAGCAACTAGGGTAAGGTATGGAAACTATGCTAAACCTTGGAGAAACAGAAACATTTTAGTTAAATAGGAAACAATATAAATGTAGATCCCATATACTTAAATGACATTTACTTTTTTTAGAATGGGGTAGTAGGGCAGAAGTGCAGACAAAAGTGATCACTTTGTATCTTAAAACTGAAGCAAAGGTATGCGCTTTTGACAAATGGCTTGGTCTAGTCTGTGTTTGTACTAGTAAGAGTCTACCTAACAACCAGAGTAAATGATTGAAATGCCAATGATTCAGTGCTCATGGGAGAAGAGACAAGTTTGTAATGCTTTTACAATAACTTGATAGTGCTGTTTACATAGGCAATCAATACGTATTTGTTGAACTATACTAGACTGAACACTAATAAGTAAAAAGCTTTAACGGTAGGTACTAGAATTAATCAGCAACCGCTATATGGCTCTATTTCTCCCACAGCCAGAATTTACAGGTCCAGGAATCAAGGGATGAAAATGGGAGTGGAATCACTTGTTATTACCCCTAGTAGCCCACTAGCAAAATTCTTGCTTCCTGTTCCCATCTTATGCTTTGCTGGCCTAGAGGTCTTCGTTCCAAAAGGAAGAATTCTTCAACCAGGAGATTCTTCAATAATGATTTGATTGAACGGGAAGTTAAGACTACCACCTGGCCACTCTGAATCAACATAGCAAAGAAGGCAATTACTGTACTGACTGGCATGACTGATCCTATTAACAGGACATTGGACTACTCCAGAATGGAAGGAAGAGTATTCTAAATACAGGAGGATCCTTTAAGGCATGGTACTACCATACCCTGTGATTAAAAGTAGAGAGAAAACGACAACAACCAAATCCAGGCAGGTCTAATTAATGGCCCAGACCCTTCAGAAATAAAGGTTTGAGTCACCCCATCAGGTAAAGAGTAATAAGCAGCTGCGGGAATACAGGATAGGTAGTGAAGGATGGTAGTTATAAACACTAACTACAAGCATCTGACCAGTTACAGAAATGAGCAGTGATTGTCATGAATATTTCCTAATTGTTATGAATATATTTGTATTTTTGTTTTCTTTACTCTTACTCCATTATCATGTAACCTAAGATGTACTGACTTTAAATCATAGTATTTAAGTATTGTTACTTTTACATTATAATATTTAAGTGATATCAGGGAGAAGTAAACATCACTTAAGAACTTTTTTCTCCTTTTCTGGAGAAGGGATTACAGCAATATCTGTTGTAGGCAGAACAGTTACATTCCATCAGATGAAATTATGACCTTGCTATGTATGGTCCTTATTTGAAGATTATAGTTTAAGAAGATGTATATGAGAGCTAAGGTGACAAAGGGTCGACTTTTGATGGTTAATTTTGTATGTCAATTTGAGCCACGAGGTTCCTTGGTGTTGGTTAAACGTTATTCAGAGTGTGTCTGTGAGGGTGTTTCTGGATGTGATAATAATGGAATCAGTAGACTGAGTAAAGCACATTGCCATCATCAATGCGGATGGGCTTTATTCAATCCACTGAAAGCCTGAACAGAACAGAAAAGCTGAGAAAGAGAATTTGTTGTCTTTGCCTCATTGTTACTAAAGACATTAGCCTTCCCTTGCTTTCTGACTTGGACTGAAACAAACTATCAGCTCAGCTCTCCTGGTCCTCAGGCCTTAGGACTCAAACTGAAACTACCATCAGCTTTCCTGGGTCTCCAGCTTGCTAACTGTGGATCTTGGGACTTCTCAGCCTCCATAACCACGTGAGCCAATTCCTTAGTCTTTTTCTGTGTGTGTGTGTGTGTGTGTGTGTGTGTGTGTGTGTGTGTGTGTGTGTACACCTCCTATTGCTTCTATTCCTCTGGAGAACACAAACTAATTCATAGAAAAAGGATTTAAGTTACTAAGTATTATTGAGAGCACTCAAGAGGAATTCAAATGTAAGCAGGATTAGAAAATTATTTTTCAAACTATTAGAATATATTAGGATTCTAATCTCAGTAATTCAGAAGGCACTCAAAAATTTCCTACTATTTGTCTAATATACCCTCTTAATTCTGACTGCCAATTAGCATGCATATGATTACGTACAACAGGTGGGAATATATTGTGTTATAACCAATATATTTATAAAAATAATTATTGTGTCCTAGCTTAATATGAGCAGTCCGAAATTGAAGGTTTCTAGTTTCTAGATGATTATAGCAGAACTCTGATTATCAGAAATCTTTTTTTTTTTTTTTGAGACAGAGTCTTGCTCTGTCACCCAGTGGTACAATCTCAGCTCACTGCAACCTCTATCTCCCAGGTTCAATCAATTCTCATGCCTCAGCCTCCCGAATAGCTGGGACTACAGGCATGCACCACCATACTGGCTAATTTTTGTATTTTTGTAGAGATGGGTTTCACCATGTTGACCAGGCTAATCTTGAAGTCCCCACCTCAAGTGATCTGTTGGCTTTGGCCTCGCAAAGTGCTGGAATTACACGTGAGAGTCACGGCACCTGGCCAACCTTTACCATCCCGGAGCAACGCCACAAACTCAGACAACAGAATCAAGTAATATCCCACCATCAACAGGCTTCTAGGTGGTGACCCAGTCCTCCTTAGAGAGAGGAGTAGAAGTACCAGCAGACCCCTTAGAATAATACAATGACCATAAAGAAGAAAAGAAATTCAAGAGACATGATGCAAGGGAATGAACAGCCTCAGGGCCAACACCTTTGAGGAAGCCCTTCAGTTTGCTCTTGTGATAGTAGAAGGTCTTCACCTCATGGCTGGGATGAAATGTATGAAGAGGTGGCTTTCCAGTATACTGCTCTAAATTCACACTCCCAATAATGGCGCCTTAAACTTTAAAGGGTTCCTAGCTTTAAAATGAGCTATAGTTTCTAAATGTTATACAATGATGTGCTGACAGTTTGATTTTATGGTCAAATATTTAATGAGTATATACTATGCACCAGGCCCTGCACAATAAGCTGGAGACACACAATAAGAAAAATTAGACATGGTTTCTGCCCTTGCAGATATTTTTCTCTGACTAGTGGGTTTGTTTTCCTTTATTCCCCAGACTAGCAGTTTTGAGTTATATGCCTTTGAAGTTAAATGTTAATGTAATTTGCTAATGTACTAGGACCAGGTATCTGTCAATAAACTATTCATAACTATTAAATAGTCAGTAAGAAGACAAGATCAGGGAATAAATGAGACGAACCTGAGCAGGATAAATGAGGTGAACTGGAAATATAAGAGTACTTAATTTCTGAGCTTGAATGGAAAGATCTATTACAAAGAATAAAGTCTAAACTAATTTTCATGCCCAAACAATCTTGAACTTGGCCTATCTTCCCAGTTAATTTTATGTCACCCTCCCATCCACTCAGGAGCTCTGGCCACAGCAGTTTTCTCTTAGATCCTTGATCATGCTAAGCTTCTTCCTGCCTTCAAAGCTTTGGCACATGCTACACAGCAACGGCCTTACCAATGCCTGCTAAGTAACAAGTGCTCAATACATATATGCAGAATGAATAAATATATCTGTCTTGACTTTTAAAACTTATCATATTCAAAAAATCTTTTAAGTTGATAAGTTTTACAATGGTCTTTTTCCTTCTGTAACAGTCATCGTATTTTACAAATATTGTTTACATTGCTGTTAAAAAAATACATGTTAAAAACCTTAAAAATAACAGTCATCTTTTTTTAACATATATTGTTTAAATAATGTTAACTGTAACAGTCATCTTTTTTACATATTGTTTAAATAATGTTTACATTGCTGCTAAAAAATACATGTTAAAAACCTTAAAAATACAAAGCATAGGAAACAATCATCCCTAATTCTTCTACCCATATATAATTAATGCTAATATAATAATTTTAAACATATTTTACATCATTAATGTCATAATAACATAAAATTTGGAATCCTCTCAGTGAATTTTATAGCATACAGTAGAATATAAGTTACATTCCCATGTCAATAACATTTCTTTGTAAACTAGAGACAGGGTCTTGCTCTGTCACCCAGGCTGTACCGCAGTGGTATGATCATGGCTTACTGCAGCTTCAAACTTCTGGGCTCAAGTGATCCTCCCACCTCACCTTCCTGAGTAGTTAGGACTATAGGCGTGCACCACTACGCATGGCAGGGTTTTTTTGTTTTGTTTTTTGGTAGAGATGAGGATTCACTATTGCCCATGTTGATTTCAAACTCCTGGCCACAAGCAATCCTCCTGCCGCAGCCTCTCCCAAAGTGCTGGTATTACAGGTATGAGTCAGCATGCCCACTCAACAATTTGTAATGGTATAGTTTGGATATATGTTCCCTTCTCTGTCTCTTGCTCCTTCTCTGGACATGTGAGATGGCTACTCTCACTTTGACCATGATTGTAAGCTTCCCGAGGTCCTCACCAGAAGCAGATGCCGTTGCTACACTTCTTGTATGGTCTACAAAACTGTGAGACAAAATTAACTTCTTTTCTTTATAACTTACCCAGCATCTCAAGTATTTCTTTACAGCAACACAAAATGGACTAACATAAATGGCTATATAATTTTCTATTCAGATAGAATCTAATCTATTTAATGGTTATTTTTCAGCATTTGCTATTAAAATTATGCAGTGATTAAAACCTCATATACTAACTAAAATACTACATTAACCTAAATGCTAAACTTCAATTACTTAATAACTTATTTTAAACTAATTTTCTATTGATTTAAAAAATCACCTAAAAATTTTAATCGGTTTATGACAGCAAAATATAGCCGACCCTTGAACGACATGGGTTTGAACTGCATGGGTCCACTTAAACACAAATTTTCTTTCACTTCTGCCACCCCTGAGACAGCAAGACCAAGCCAACCTCTTGCTCTTCTTCCTTAGGCGACTCAATATGAAGACAGGCAAGGTACTTTCATGATTCTCCACTTTCACGTAATAGTATATACGTTTTCTCTCCCTTATGACTTACTTAGTAACATTTTCTTTTCTCTAGCTTAGTGTTAGAATACAGTATATAATACATATAACTTTACAAAATATGTGTTAACTATTTACGTTACTGGTAAGCCTTCAAGTCAACAGTGGGCTATTAGTAAAGTTTTGGGAGTCCAAAGTTATACGTTAATTTTCTTTTCTTTTTTTTTTTTTTGAGATGGAATTTCACTCTTGCTGCCAACACTGCAGAGCAATGGCATGATATCGGCTCACCGCAACCTCTGCCTCCCAGGTTGAAGCAATTCTCCTGCCTCAGCCTCCCGAGTAGCTGTGATTACAGGCATGTGCCACCATGCCCAGCTAATTTTTTTGTATATTTAGTAGAGACAGGGTTTCTCCATGTTGGTCAGGCTGGTCTTGAACTCCCAACCTTAGGTGATCCACCCAACTCGGCCTCCCAAAGTGCTGGGACTACAGGCATGAGCCATTGTGCCCAGACTGTGGATTTTCAACTGTATCGGGGCCAATGCTCCCTAACCCCCACACTGTTCAAGGGTCAGCTGTGTACTACAAAGTTGGTTTCTTTCCCCCACCATTTCTGCTTCAGATCACACATACACTTCCTAAAATACCAGGGTCAATCTGATTCTAGTTCTGAGAATTATCTTGAGAAAAAGTTCTTTTGTCTCTCTCAACTGTAGCTTCACACTATGGATGGCATGTGAAGCATGTAAAAAGGTCCAGATTCTGCCAAACAACTTAAATAATGTTGATTATTTAAAAGCATTTTAAAAAATTCCTACTCATCCTAAGTGCAGATGAATAAAGGAATTCCTTAGAAATGAACGGTATTCATATAAAGCAGAATGTATTAATCCTCAATTATATTGTTCTGTTTTAAACTCTTTGTCACAGTCTATTTAAGATCATGAATGGTTGTTAATAAAGTATTTATTCATATAACCAATGGTGTCTATTTCCGTGAACAGTTTAAGAACCTATGCTAAAATTCAGACCTCAATCATTAGAGAATACAAGCATTAACTTAACCAAAGGTCTAAATGACAGTACTTAGCACTGTATTTAAAAGCTTCTCATTTTTAGAAACAATGACATAAAATACATTCCTGATAATGGAAGTCTGGGGGAAATTAAGAGAATGGGAAGGGGCCTAAAGGTGAAAATGAACAGGAAGTTCAGCTACACACATACCACAAATTCTTCATCCACTTTATTTAATGTTAATTCTGCATCATCTTCTGCAACACTTTCTTCTTCTAATTCTTCTTCTACTGGGTATACTGGCCTAAAATAATAAGGTTAAACATGAGATGAGAATTTTAATATTTAGTAAGACAGAAAAGCATAATGCAAATATTATCTCCTCTTGCCAGGTTTTGTCCTTTTTCACTCCTTTTCCATAATCACTGTTGAATATTTCATGTATTTTTCCCTAAAACTTTCTATGTAAAAAGCAAAAGTGTTTCTCTCCAAACTTTCAAAAAAATAAATTGATACTATGCATGGTGTTATCCCACGTAATGCTTCTCACCAATATAATATATTTAAATACATATGTATTTCTCATTTTTTACATACTTACACTGTATTTCATTGAACAATCAGTACCGTAATTAATGCAATTGGCAGCCTATGACTAAACATGGAGGTTTCTAGGTATTTTGCTAGACAATATTGCAAAGATCATTCTTGTACATTTATCATTACATATACCGTTTAAAATAAATTTGTTCACATGAACTGGCTGGGTAAACAACTTTCTACATGTTATTGTTTTGCTATATACTGCCAAAATTGGCTTCCAAAATGTTACCCTAATTTAGACTCCCAACAATGGTGAAGGAGAGTGACTCCATTTCCATATATATCATTATATGATGTATAATATAAACTTTAATCTTAGCTAATCGACTAAATAAAATCTTACTCTTGTTTTAGCTGCATTTCTTTGGCATGAAAGTGATTAAACATCTTTTCACATTTTAATTGGTTATTTTCACTTCTTTTTTGGTGAAATGTCTATTAATACCTATTACTTTTTGGCTTTTTTTATATTAAGAAAATTAATGTTTTGCCTAACCTCTCAAAAATAGTTACCTTAGTGTATTACTTATAACCTTGGCTATTGAAGATTGTTACAGTTCTTATTAGATGGACTTGGTAACTTTTTCACGCACAGACCCTAGCTTTAACATCGTATGTTTGAGGCTTTCTGTCATACCACAACCCCTGTACTCCCCTGGTCTTTTAACACTTCTACAGTTTTACTTTTCACATTTATATATCTGATCAATCTGAAGTTTATTTTAACATAGGTAATAAGAAGGTTTCCAGCTTTCTTCTTATTTCCAAAATCTAATTAGTGGTCCTAACATTAAGCATTGAAAAATCATTTCTTCATCAAGATCAACGACACATTTTCTATAATAAAAGTACTCAAATGTATTTGGGCTTATTTGTGAAACCTTATTTTATTTTATTTTTTCCCTTTTCCTGCAGTAACAAAGCTAGAGAGAAAGCTTATATTAACTACTAGTACCTGGCTGGCTATGATGGCTCATGCCTATAATCACAACACTTTAGGAGACCATGGTAGTGGGATTGCCTGAGACCAGGAGTTTGAGACCAGCCTGGTCAACATGGCAAAACCCCATCTTGGCAAAAAAATGAAGAATTAGCTGGGAGTGGTGGTACGCACCTGGAGTCCCAGCTATGTGGGAGGCTGCAGTGGGAGGATGGCTTGAGCTCGACAGGCAGAGATTACAGTGAGCCATGATCATACCACTGCACTCCTGCCTAGGCAACAGAGTGAGACCCTGTCTTAAAATCGAAAACCCATGCCTCAATCATGATAACAAAATACAGAAATCCACATTTACTATTATACAAAATACTGTAAACAAAATCAATCATCTTAAATAATAAATTTCCTAATTTTTCATTAATTAGAAAATATCTCAAAAGCAATATTCTTCTAGAATTCATTTTGACATATTTAGATATATGAAAAATTCAGCTATATGTCTCCTGTATCTCATTTACACGTTACATAGCTGATATATTCTCTAATGTTGATCACTTTCCAGCTCCCTCCTTTTAGTCCTCATTTATACACAGTCCTCATGAGTTACCTAAGTCATAGTATCTTCAAAAAATGGTGCTAAAAAACAAAAAAAGAAAAATAAATGATGCTGGGAAAACTGGATATTCACATGCAAAAGAATGAAACTAGACCCCTACCTCTAACCACTTACAAAAACCAACTCAAAAGGGATTCAAAACTTAAATATACAATCTGAAACTGAAAATGCTAGAGGAAAGGTGGGGGAAAAACACTTCATGACATTGTCTGGGCAAGAATGTGTTGGATAAGACCTCAAAAGCACAGGCAACAAAAACAAAAATAGACAAACACGATTACATCAAACTTAAGGAAACAAGAGTGAAGAGACAACCCACAGAATGGGGGAAAATATCTGCAAACCACCCATCGGACAAGAAGTTAACACCCAGTATGTACAGTAAACTCAAGCAACTCAGTAGCAAAACAACAACAAAAAAACTAAGTAGTCCAATTTTTAAAATGGGCAGAAAATCTTAATAGACATTTCTCAAAACTTGCATAAAAATAGCCAACAGATATATGTAAAAATGCCCAACATCATCAGGGAAATGCAAATCAAAACCACAATGAGATACCATCTCACCCCAGTTAGAATGGCTGTTACTCAACCCCTCGCCCCAACAAATAACAAAAGCTGGTGAGGATATGGAGAAACGGGAACCCTTGTACACTATTGGTGGGTATGTACAGTATTAGTACAGCCACTATGGAGAACACTGTGGAGGTTCCTCAAAACACTAAAAATACAACTACTCTATGATCCAGCAATCCCAGTACTGACTATATATCCAAAAAAAAAAAAAAAAAGAAATCAGTATGTTAGAGATATCTGCACTTCCATGTTTACTGCAGCCCTATTCACAATACTCAAGATATGGAATCCAACCTAAGTATCCATCAAAGGTTGAATGGAGAAAGAAAATGTGGTATATTTACATAGTGGAATAGTATTCATAAAGGAGAATGAAATTCTGTCATTTGTAGCAACCCGTATAAGCCTGGAGGACATTATGTCAAGTGAAATAAGTTAGGCACAGAAATACAAATATCGCAGAAGTGGAGAGTATAACTGGTTACCATAAGCTGGGAAGGGTAGGGGGAAAGGAGAATGGGGAGCAGTTGGTCAAAGTGGGTGAGTACAAAGTTACAGTTAAGAAGAATAAGGTCCAGTGTTCCAATGCACAGTAGGGTGACTACAGTAAACAATATTAGTTAACAATAATATATTATATATTTGAAAATAGCTCAAAGAGATTTGGAGTGGTCTCACCACAAACAAATGATAAATGTTTGAAATGACGGATACATTAATTTCACTAACTTGATCATTGTATATTGTATACATGTATTGAAACATCACACTGTACCCCAAAATTTGCAGTTATTATGTGTCAATTAAAAATAAAACTAAAAAATAAATTATCCAAATTACAATACATAGGCCAGGAATAAGATGTATCAAGAAACAAAGGAAGTGCAAAATAGACT
Source organism: Leontopithecus rosalia (assembly GCA_028533165.1). NCBI lineage: Eukaryota > Metazoa > Chordata > Mammalia > Primates > Cebidae > Leontopithecus > Leontopithecus rosalia. The sequence continues at coordinate 87,151,969 of CM052662.1, forward strand.
AGTGTTTGAGACATTACACAATAGTTTCTGGTGAATTTAGAATACACCGGGATATGGATTCAGTAATTTTTGAAAATGCTAAATACATCTCGTAACTTATCTTCTCTTGCATGTTTGGATTGAAGCATATGAAATTGCCATTTTTTAGTTTAAAAATAGATGAATATGAGTAATTTCATATGCCTCATCCCAATAACCTAATTCAAGGAAGTTATTAAAGAAACTTAATAGGGAGATTGTATCTAAAAGAATATAACTGAATATACATTAAAATGTTAATAGAAAATAATATATATATATGTCTTTCTACAGAAGTTAGTTCTAATTAAAAAACACTGCTTACTCACATTTTACCTGCATAGTGCCTTCTTCATTCTAACCTATTAATAATCCCAAACTGCAGAGCATAAAATTTATATTTTCTAATTATAATCTCTTTAAACTGAGTTTTCAAATGTTTTGTTTCATCTTTATGCTCAATATCTATTAAACATCTAAGATACACCACGATTATGCTAACTTCCAGAGTACTTGCAAAGATTTCATGGTTTCTAGAAAGAACCTCAGAACAGTAAAGAAATAACAATTTTAATGCCATAGAATAAATGCAATATAATAAGAGAAATAAACAAAGCACTGTCAAGTTGGACACAAAAGCAATGAACAACGTCTAGGAGAGGGTCAGCTAGTTTCTTCATTATTCCTGCCCAGTAACAATAAGTAAAGGAGAAAATCCCACTGAAAGTACTATATGAATTGCCAGTTTTTCCTTAAATCTGTAGCTATCAGTTCCCTCCGTATACATACTATGTTTGTGTGTATAAATGTATGTACGAGGGACTTTTTAAAAATATCAGAATTTACAGATATATAGTCACAGTTAAACCTTCAATAATTACATATTTGAATAGGGAAGAGGTAGAATAATATGTAACACCTTCAGAATTAATCTTCAAGACATCAGACATTCTAATTTTGTCTATACTGGCTTTTCTTAATTATCTAATTTAGAATAGTCAGAAAGAAATAATTATTTTATGTTTAATTGAACAGCTCTGCACCCTCAGAGGAAAACACTATGCACATAAAATTACTATTATCGGGTTGGGTAATTTTTACCTTTTCCAGGTGAAACCAATATATTTCAATGCTTCTTCAGCTAAGCAATCAAGAACATAGCATACAGGTTCTCCACAACCTGACTTTAATTTTGAGGGAGGAAAATCTGCAGTTCTCCCCTGAAAACCGAAAGATAAAACAGGGTGTTATTTGTTAGTTATACTCCAAATATCAAAATATTTTAAGCAAAAACTGCTGAAGAGGATGTATCACTTTTCTTTCAAAGATTTATAATAACTGTAATTACATTGTTTCTTAGAAATCCTTTTTAAGTCCTTGTAATCCATTGATACATAAAAGTACTGCAAATACTTTTATTGTTAAAGGTATGAAATTAAAAGGTTATAACATCACAGCATCATAGCATATTGATGTGGGTGAGTACAAAGTTACAGTTAGGAGGAATAAGTTCTAGTGTTTTCTAGTCTAACTACTGATCTTATTAGAGGGAAAATGAAACCAGTAAAACCATTTAAACAACTATGTTTAAGGACAGAATGATTCACTTGTCAAAAATTAGTAACATTTGTGCCAAAAATATCTTACTGCCTGCCCAGGAAAAGTCAGAAATGAAAAAGTACACTGCTATCACGGTCTTAAGTCCAAGTTTCCTTTCAGAATAGAAAGTGTTTTGATTTTATAGAGTTTAATTATCATTTTTTAGATCAAAAATTAACCACCCAAAAGTCTACCTCTCAGACACATCAAGATTTTTTTTTTAAAAATACTACTTTGGGCTAATAAAGAATATACAGTGTACATTTTCAGAAGTGACATTAATGTTATCATATTAACTATTTTGAGGCTTTACCTCAAAATGAATTCATACATAATTATGTTTACAGAGAAGTCATCTAAATGGCTAGCATTTGTTATTAAATTACCAATATTAAAATTCATAACTTGAGAATATGTAGAAAGAATGGTTGTTTACACTTACAAATGACCGAAGCTCGGAAAGTATGTTAGATATTGTTGCATTAGGGTCATCACATTCTTGAGGCTGTTCAAAGGGACGTCCTGCTTTATTAATCAGCCATGCAGCAAGAGTACAAAACATGTAGAACTGTTCGCCAGGGTTGGTAGGCAGTGCAAAATAGAGTCTGTTTCAAAACAAGGAGGAGTGGGGGCGGATGTGAAATAATGCAAATACATCTATAAATAATGGATAAATCTATAAATAATGCAAATAAATCTGTAATAACCGACAGGGCCAAATTTGCAACTGCCCAACAACCTTTCTTCCCCCAACATGGCTGTCAATCAAAAGACCTCGATAATTCACCCTTTGAAGTTTCCAGTAATCCACAGCACTCACATTAAAGTTGTTAAATCAGCAGGATTAGGTCAATTACTACTGTATCCAAAATATTAGATCAAAGACCTTACACCCAGGACATGTAGTGCATGGTAGAGCACAGAGTACGTAGAATTTTTGCCAAAATGATTTAAGTGTCAGGAATAATATGTGAGTACCTTATGAATGAAAATGGTAACTTAGAAGAATCTCAGTTTGAAAAAGATCTCAAAGATTACTTACTATGCATGCTTATTGTTTCTAACCTATTACCATGGTATTCATGTTTTCATCTTGGCTGCATATTCAATCACCTGAGGAGCTCATCGAAATACTGGTACTTGGCCATACCTTGCTCCTTCCCTCAAGAATGAATTAAATCAGAACTTATGTGAATGTAGACCCAGTATGAGGTATATTTCAGGTATATTTCAAAAGCTTCCTACATGTTCATAAGGTGTAGTCAGGATTAAGAACCTGTGAATGTCACATCACCGGTCTAACAAACATCTGTAGGCTCCTGCTTAATCCCCTAGTTTAGTAAACACAGTTCTATGAGAATCAGTATGATTTATACAAAAACATTATAGGAATAAGACTCACTAGCAACAACATTCAAGTCAGTTTAATCAAAGCTCTTACTCTTCTTGTTCATGTGCAGCTACCATTATTATGTTTACAACGTATTTACAACTATTAGAACCATTGTCATAAGAAAGTTATGTACTCCTTCATGTTTCCTAAACTTTTTCCTGCAGTATAAATATTCTGGAAGATAAAAGAATGCTGGAAAGGAAAAATGCCATGAAGTCCTTCCAGGTATATGCTCACTACCCTTTCAAAGCACCCATCCACCAAAAAGTCATCTTTTCCTTATCGGCAGATAACTCCCCTAGGGCAGACGAAGGAACACCAATAGATACTGTAAGCCTAGGACAGTAGTTCTCAAACATTAGTATCCATCAGAATCTACTGGAAGGCTTACTGAAACAGACTGCTAGCCCCCCAGTCCTATAATTACTGAAAAGGTAGACCTGGGAAAGGGCCTGAAGAATTTCATTTCTAGTAAGTTCCCAGGTGATGCTGATGCTGATGCTCTTGGTTTGATGATCACACTTCGAGAACCATTGGACTAGGATGTCCCCACACAAATTCTTGATTCAAAGTATCCTGCTGAACCCCTGGGGACACAGTGCAAGAGATGACATCAACAGAACCTGAAGGCCATTTTCTTTTCGTTTGAAAAATATACTTGGAAAAAAATGTCTTTTTATTAACATAGGAAATGTTGGTTGTCAGTAATAATCCCAAGACTACCTTTTTCTAACATGGGTCAAGCAACACTACTTTTTCCTGTATCTTTTCTCCTACCATGGACTAACTTAATATGAACAGTTTACATAAAGTCTACATGTCTTTCAATTCAAGTTATTGGAAGAGAGTAGTGGAATGAAACTGAAACTGTCAAGGGAAATTATTTGAGCCTGGCTGTAGACATTAAGTACCATAGATTCTTAATATTGATTGCCTTTTATGGAATAAACAAATGTAAGTAATATGTGAAGGAAAGGCTACAAAACCGATTTATCTGACTGTTGCTAAGCTACACTGATTTGAGGAGAAGGTCCTTGCTGACCACTACCCTCAGCAAGTAATGGCATTGCTTTCAGGATATGCTGGACTTTGCCCCCACCGGAACAAGGGTAGAACTTTAGTTTCTATGATAAGGGACAATTCAGTAGTTGTCATTTGTCTTTTCCACTTTTCAGTTTCTGAGAGTATGGTTATTGCAAAGGCAGAAGTCTTTAAACCATAGCAAGTAGTCAACAAGTTTACTAAACCGCGTTTAAAGTGCTCCTTAACAGGGTCCTAAGTACCCACGGTCCGCAGTTGTAGGAAAAGGGTCTTAAACAACAACAAGAAAAACCCAAACTAGAATAAAAGCCTTAAATGATAATGGCATTCCTCTCTGGAGACGAGATCTTAGGCGGTTGTATCATTTTTCTACACATTTTCTTGTGTTTTTCTGAGTTTTCTGCAACGAGTATTTGCATTACTTTTATAATCAGAAAATATAGTTTGTGTTTTGTGGTAATGCGTGTGTGTTTAAAAAACAGGTAAGCTGTCTTCCAATCCTTTCTGCCGTTCCAAAACTTATTTTCTCTACAAAAATACCAAGTCAGGGCTGCGTGAGCTCCATGACCCTCCCCCGGCCAGGAAGCCCGAGGAAAAGAATTGCTAACCCGCGCTCACGGAATTGGTTCCCAGCAGGATCACTGAAGGTGTCTCCCCGGGGCCGAGGACGCACTCAGGCGATCGGGAACGCGGGTACCCACCTGGATGGGGCCTTCAGGTTGCTCTTCCGGAGGAACTCCTCCTCGAAGCGGAGCAGCTTCAGCTTCTCCATCAAGTCCTCCATCACCACGAACACGTGGTAGGCCGCGCCGGGCCCCCGCTCCAAGACCACTTCCCCGGCACCTTCGCCACGGGACCTAGGCACCGCATCTTCCAAACCCGGTGTCGTGACGACGGCCGGGGCAGCAGTCATCGCAGGACAGAGAGTCCAGCGTGGGATCAGGCCCGGGACCCCCGGACTACGCCAGCCGCCCTGCTGCCACCAGTACAGCCAAGACCCGTTACCAGTCAACCACCGGACAATCCGTCACCAGGGAAACTGGACTCCGCCTCCTTCCCTCCAATCAGGGCGGCTTTCCTGAATGACGTCACCTGTGACCCGCTTCTTGCCCCGCCTCTGTGAAAAAAAAGGTGGTTGGGAAGCAGCCCCGCCCCTCGTGGAGGCGTGGCGTTTGCGGCACCCTCCCAGCAGCGTTTCCTCCCACGGCCTTTGGAAGAGAGGGGAGGGGCTGTTTTCGTTTCTGCTCAGCTTGCCTGGTTACTGAACTGGCGTGAGGTGTGATCGACCTGGTGGTTGCTAAAGGCAGCTAAGCGGGCATCCAGGCCAACTAGCAGCTGTTAAAAAGATTAAAGGGAGATGAAGACGCGCAGTTGAGAAGGCTGCAGTAGCCCACCGATGCCTTTATTTTCTCAGAATCGGAAAGTTTTTCATAGTTGTAAAGGCAGTCCATACCACTTTCACAGCAGGAATTTTCCAACAAGAGGTTTCTCTCGTTCTTTACTTTTTTAACTTTTTTCTCACTAGGCAGTGCTGTACTTAACAGTATATTATAAAGCTTGAAGTACTGTAGTACATTGTCTGGCTATTATATTGCTCCAGTGCTAGGAAAGTGGTTGGAAGGATGAGGAAAAACACAAGGAACCAAGGAGCGGTTTGGAAGGATTTGTTTTACTTCAAAAACAAGAACACTGAGCTTCCATCCTTCTGCTTAATCTGTTTCAAACCCATTACATGTAGTATAAAGTTTTGGGGTACCTCGCTAAATCCAACAGAATAGAGATGGTCTTAAAAGGAATTTCCCTGCCCTAAAGCTCTAAATTTCCATGCCCTAAAGTGTGGCTGAAGACAGGGTGTTACGACTGTGTTCTGCCTAGTTATTGACCTAGAAAATTCAAGAAAGGGGACATAACTAACCACAGAAAGGGCCCGGCTTTACAGTTTTCAAAAGGCTTGTGTATCAGGCAATTTTCTTAACAGTTGCAAAAAATAAGGTAAGTGGTAGATGCCTGGTAGTTTTTTGGAAAATATACAAAAGGTTGAACATGTGTTCATGTTTACAGCGTGACTCTCTGATCTCTTGTATCTGCCACTACAAATTATAGAAGGGCTACATTTTTGGATAACTGAAAGTTGAGATGTTAACTACAATATCCTGTTTTTGTTAGAAAAATGAAAACACACTTTTCATTTTAATCAGTCTACAGCTACCTTGTTTCTGATGCTACTAAGGTTTTCAAAGTGAAAAGTCAGAAAGGCAAATACCGTTTCTATTCATTAAAGGAAGTACATAAAATTACTGACTTAAGTAGAGAATAACCTGAACGGGAAGCCCACTGAGAATTGCTTTTTAAATAAATAACATTGTTTGCCTACCTCAAGTCACGAGCCAGCTGCTTTTAAAAAAGTTGAGTGAGAAAATTGGGTTTGATGTTACTCTACTACCAAATTGATCTTTCCTGGTTTTTTCCTTTGGGGAACAGTGATTCTCCCTGATATGCCTATACCCCCAATCAACACCATATTGGTGCAGGGCTGGGGTGTTATATATCTGTATAACAGCCATAGTAGTGTAAGATAGAGGTACAGCTTCAGAAGATTGAAAAATGGAAGCTTAGATATATGTTTTGGGGTCCTAAGTTAACCAACAAGCCAACTGTGGCTTTGTAAATGACTCTCAAAAAGCTCTTGGACTTTGGAAGTAAGTTTATTACATTCAGGGAGATGTTCTTGCAGGGCATGCTGCCTGCTTAAGATGTGCTGACATTTTCTGGAAGTTACGTAACACAGTATCAAATAGTCAAACTTGATTTTTAGCTGATAAATCCTCCAACAACATATGCATTTTAACTTGGGGGAAACAAAATGACTTCCAGAGCCTTAGCCATTTCCTTCCCAGGTACGATACTGACGCAGGCTGGCTTAAAAGCAGTATAAAGAATAATTTCCCCCCCTTAATTGTGAAGAAGAAAATAAAAACAAAAATATAAAGTATTTTCAGTAATTGTGGCACAAAGAGAACAAAAAAGCTAACTCTTCAACACTGCATGTTTCTCCAATAAAAATGTTTGAAAGAACACTGAAATGTCGTTTGATAAGGCCCAGAGATGATTTGTGCTGATTCCTTGTTTACCCGTAATAGTCTGTAACACATCAAAGGTCTTTTCCTTGATAGTTTTCTTCATGTGGGTGTAAATGCACTCAAATCCTCTTCTAGCTGTTTCAGCCACTTGGAAGCTTTGGGGATTATTTTGTGTTCCATATTTTTTGTTGTTTTTGGTTTTGATTTGCAGGACTAGCTTATTTGTTGACTAAGGAGTTAGAGCCTGAAGAGAATGAGCCATGTTCATTCTTCCTGTAATGAATCTCAATTTCATTCCTGGTTTTATTACATTGACCACTTTTTTTTTTTTAAGACAGAGTCTTACTTTGTTGCCAGGCACCAGGCTGGTGTGCAGTGGCACAATCCTGGCTCACTGCAACCGCCGCCTTTCAGGTTCAAGCAATTCTCCTGCCTCAGCCTCCTGAGTAGCTGGGACTACAGGTGCACGCCACCACGCCCAGCTAATCTGTGTGTGTGTGTGTGTGTGTGTGTGTGTGTGTGTGTGTGTGTGTGTGTATTTTTAGTAGAGACGGGGTTTCACCATGTTGGTCAGGATGGTCTCGATCTCAGGACTTCATGATCCACCCGCCTCAGCCTCCCAAAGTCCTAGGATTATAGGCTTGAGCCACTGTGCCCAGCCGACATTGACCACTATGAATAGCTGGCCTTCTGACTTTGACTTTTGTGTCTTACAAACTGAGGTAATTGAAGATAAAACTCTTGGGTATTTCTGTGAAACTCTGAAAACTGTATAGCATTCCAGGTTGGACACGATGGCTCATACCTGTAATCCCAGCACTTTGGGAGGCCAAGGCTGGCAGATCATTTGAGGTCAGGAGGTCAAAACCAGCCTGACTAACATGGTGAAACCCCGTCTCTACTAAAAATACAAAAATTAGCCAGGCGTGGTGGTGGGTTCCTGTAATCCCAGCAACTCAGGAGGCTGAGGCAGGAGAATTGCTTGAACCCAGGAGGTTGAGGTTGCAGTGAGCAGAGATGGTGCCACCGCACTCCAGCCTGAGCAACAGAGCTAGACTCTGTCTCAGAAAAAAAAAAAAAAAGCATCCCAGTCAAAGCTGATTTAAGCCAAACGGATTTCCCTGAAACGTGCTCAGCAAGGCTGGAGGTGAAAAGGAGGCAGCTTCTAGAATGAGGAAGGCTTCCCAGCTAAATCTTCAAATAGAAGAGCAAGTCCTTCAGGCAAACTGGGTAAGCTTAAAGAACAAAGCTGCGCTGTGTTATAAATGGCTTAGTATCAGCCATTCAGGTTGTTAAAACTTAGAAAATCTGTAAATGAATAAATCTTCCTTGAAACTGTAGAGAGGGAAAAACTTTTTCTGCCCTCTTTGGTTCAGTAGCAGGCCTGTGAATTAAATGAACATAACATCTATAAACAGGAAAAAAGCACACAAATTTTATTTAATATTTTTACATTCACCTGGGAGCATTTCCTATAAGCGGAAAGGACTGAGGGCTTATATGCCTTAAAAAAAAAAAAGGACAAAGAAAGAATGTTACATTTGTAGGGAAGTGACAAGACAAAGGAAAAGGGATTTAAGCTTGACAAATTGTAGAGAAGTAAATAGGAAAAATATGAGTAAAATTAGTGAAAGATAAGGATTATTTTAATAGGTTTGTTTCTGCAGACCGTTTCAGCATCAATTTCCAGTCTCCCTTCACAAAAATGTTACCTTTCCCTGGTACAGGGATATCTTCTTTCTCATGGAAAATTTTATGACTTGCTTTTAAGTAGAAAGGGGAAGGTCAGAGAGCCCTTCATATATCTGCTGTATGGTAGGTGCCTTCAGATCACAATAATCATTATGCAACAGCTGCATATTTTGGGGTGGCATGTTCTAAGCCCCATTCAACCTCATCAAAAGTGTCTGCCAAAAATCTAGAAAGAAAAAATGTCATATTTATATGTAAATCTTAAAAAGTGTTATCTTGTAAAGCAATGTGAAGACACTACCTCTTCAAAACTGTTCTGTAGATCAGCACCAGTACCCTGAGACAGAATTGGACTTACTGTTGCAGGCACTGTGATTAATCAAGTAAAAGATTCAAGAGAATCTACAGATAGGCTGTTAAGACAGCTCAGGAAATTTGCCGTATATGAGATCCAAACTAAAAAACGTTATTGGATGCATAGTATTCTATTGATTGTTTTGAATTAAAAGCACTTAAAACCCAAAAAGTTATTGGCGACGATAGAAAAACAGACAAAAACCTCGTAATAAGCAACACATAGCACCCAGGAACAAACGTATCATTATCTTTATGGAGAAATTGTCCAACTTCGCTGAAAGTTTTGGAAAAATTCAAATAGGAAATAATGTTCATAGTGAGACAAATCAGCATATTTGCTCCACCTATAAATTTAGTATAATTTCAACTATAATTTCAGGAGGGCCATCCTGAAATTCATATGTAAGCGTAAATTTTATAAAAGTAGGAGGAAGGAATTATGATATGTCATATAGCAAGGTTTCTAATAAAAGTATAAAATTAATAAGATGAGAATATATAAAAAATAGCCTGAAAGCAGATGAGCATTCATATGGAAACTTTTAGCAGCAGAATCAGTGTTACCTACTAGTGGAGAAAAATAAGCTATTCACAAAATGCTGTTAAAACTATGGACTATCCATATGGAAATAAAATTATATCGACTACTATCACATAAATTTCAGATGGATTGATGACAAATGTAGAATATTTGTAACTTGTGTAGAAGAAAGCGTTCTCTTTAACCTTAATGTGGGGAAGAAATTCGTAAAAGAAATAAAAGATTTAAAAAGAGAAACATAAAAATTTAAGAACCCAGATACAAAATAGGGCTCTATAACAGTGAATAAAGAAGGTATTTGTGACCCATATATATCAATAGATTGAGCTCCAGGATACACAGATAGATCACTGCAAAGGCTCTACCATTCTAGAGGATGGTAGATGTGTTCGTCTAGGTTGGGGTATCCTGTCCTAAGTACTATTTCCATTTCAGGCTGGATCATTGTTAGGGCACTGCTGTGTGCATTGCGGGTTGTTTACCAACATCCTTGGCCTCTACTCACTGGTTGGCATTAGTACCACCCCCTAATGGTAACAACTAAAAATGTCTTTGGACATTGCCAAATGGCCCCTGGTGGGGGCAGGGGTGGGTGGTGAGGGGCGGGGAGTGGGGAGGCAAATCAACTTGATTGAGAAACACTGCTCCAAATTCGTGAGTGGAAATTGCCTTTATAAGGGCGAGGCACATAAAGGTAAATGAGCAACGTGGTTGAGAGACCTCTGCGGAACCTGAAGATTCATGCACCATCTTGAGGAGGGGACCTTTGTGTCAGGTAGGAATACAGCCCAACTTTGCCATGTGTTCTGATTTTGCAGGTATCTAAAACTAGATTTGTATGTCAATGTGAGATTCTAATGCTCTTGAGGGTTACCTTTTTGAACAGAAAATATTTCATGGGCCACTTTAGTTATTAAAGATATTTTATTTATTAATGCATTCAAATTCAAAATTGAGAAACCTTGTTCTGAACTTCTTAATTTGACATTCAAATCTTGTTCAATTTATAAATGTAGTGAATTTTTTAGTCATTTAGGAGGGAGTTTACAATTTAAATTCCTGTAGGGGTTTTACTTGTTTATAAATTCATTATATTCTCTTTAATATTGTCTGACAAACCATTCCAGATACTGACAAATTCCCTAAATCTAAAAGTAAAAGAAAAAGATGGGGGGGTGGGATATCTCAGTGGATAAGCTCTATTAGGTATTCCAACACTGTTTGTAAACATAGCTTTCAATGTAAAACCAAAAGTCAAAGTTATTCAATTACATGTTACAAACTGGAGTCACAAATCAGTGTGTTTCTTTAATAGGCCCAGATATTAACCTTTAGAAACTTAAATATCAGACATGCACAAATTATTCTTTAACACAATTATCACTGCTATGGGTCTACTTTCATCATTACTGTACTTAATGCCAAAAAGTTCCAGGATCAAAATATATTTATCCTAAGAAAGAATTATTATTCCAGTTTAAGATTAGGAAATTTCCCCATCCAATGTATTAATACTGTTAGATTCCTGAGCCCGGTGTAGAAGAAATCCTTGCCTAAACTGCAATTACTTTTGCAGCAACCTAATAGTTAACTGCTTCAGCTGACTTTTGCTCTCAAGGTAGGCAAATGCCATCCAATTATATTGTGCATATTACAAGGCTTTCTTTGGCTCTGTGGTGTCATTTTCTTCAGGGAAAAACAAAATGTATGTGTGAAGTGACTTCAGCTTACTATCCCTGTGTAGGTGGGGAGAATGATCATTTAAGGGCCTCAATGTGTGCTGGTGGGGCTGGGGTAGATAGCATTCAAATCTGCATTTTAGAGTTCTGTCAGTAATGTAGAGAAGGGACTATAAAAAGGTGAAAATTGATTCAGAAGGTTTTTTGAATAGTTAGATGAGAGACTGTCCTAAACTAGGATGCGTGCCAATTGAAATATGATAGTTAACAGGTTTTAGGAAGCAGATTCAACAGAAGTTAGTAACTGACACCATGAGATATTTTCTTTCTTTCTTTCTTTTTTTTTTTTTTAAGACGGAGTTTCACTCTTGTTTACCCAGGCTGGAGGTCAATGACGCGATCTCTGCTCACCGCAACCTCTGCCTCCTGGGTTCAGGCAATTCTCCTGCCTCAGCCTCCTGAGTAGCTGGGATTACAGGCACGCGCCACTATGCCCAGCTAATTTTTTGTATTTTTAGTAGAGACGGGGTTTCACCATGTTGACCAGGATGGTCTCAATCTCTTGACCTCGTGATCCACCCGCCTCAGCCTCCCAAAGTGCTGGGATTACAGGCGTGAGCCACCACGCCCGGCCGAGATACTCTCTAAGGCATGAAAGGCACTATGAAGTTGGCCCGCTTTCGGGCAAGAAAGCTAGCCTTTATACCCACATCACTGGAAACTCTCTGAGCTTTCCCAGATGTCTGTTGGTCAGGTGGCTCTTACTGGCCATGGGTAATTTTCTGGAGAAGACAAGATACAGCTGTGAACACTGAACAGCCAATACTCATAGCAGCTGGAGAGTGAGTACATCAGCCTGATAAAAGAGGAATCTGGGCAGGCACCAGCAGCTTCTGCTATAGTAGTTGATGTTAAAATACAGCTCTTCTGAATTTCTTTATGTGGGATATGTACTGAAGTAGTGAAACTTAGATTTAAAAAAAAAAAAGATTGCTAAAGGTACAAACCCTACAAAGTGTCAAATAGGAAAAATAGCATATAAGTAACTGCAAATATGGATCCATTCAGCACAGTTTCCTGATAAGAGTTCCATTGCATTGTGTGTATTAGTAACACTTTGATTTGATACATTTTGGGTACTAACGGGAAGGATGGATCTAATCTGTCAGAGTTTTGAAGGTTAGATAGAAATTGGTTTATTCTTCAAGGGCCAGATTTAAAAGATTCAATTTATTTTACAGTCTGGGACAGCATTTTTCCCCTAAGGAAGAAATTAGATTTAACGCAGAGAGTACAGTTAAAAATAAATGTCATAGGACAAAGCTCTCTTAATAGGGCTCCCTAGAGCCTGACAAAAGCAGGATCTGCTGGATGCTGCCTCCTGTGGAATTATCATACTTTTATGGTACAACTCTGAATCTCGATGCACAGTATGCCAGACTTTCTGATGGCCTGTTCCACAAGTAGTCATTGGCACCTTCTCTTGAGGTGTTCGCAACGGTTGCCCAAACCATTACACGGTAATAAAATGTTAAGTCCAAATGCCTTATTTCTATTCCCAGCTCCTTCCTATTTGTGGAGATGAATTCCTACTCCACACCTGTACATTTTGCTTCTAAATAGAAAAAGTAATTCATTTTGCATTTGCATCAAGTAAGATTTTAATGAGAGTCTTTTCTTTTCTTTCTGAAGGGGAGAGTGTGAAAAACCAAACTAATGAATCTAGGGATCAGATTTTGGCCTTTCGGCAACCACAGAGGGAGAGAGTATTTTCCAAGATTTATGTATTTATTTATTTATTTTGTTACGACAAACACTTTAGTACATATAACATGTCAGGCACTAGGTTCTGGATGATAATGCAAAGACTCATGGGCCTGGTGTCTATGCCCAAACAGCTCATGCTTTAATGCAAGACACACGTACTTGGCAACTGAAACAGTATAATAGAGGGTAGAGTGTTTTGGTGAAAAGCTTTCCAGACATTTAATCCCTCCAAAAAACAGAATTGATTTCTTCCCTTCTGCAGCCCCATAGCCTATGGCACTTCCTCTCTCTGGAGTCTTATTTTTATCCTGTACATGGAAGGATCAGGAAGAATTAGGCAAGGGAAATTAGTAGGAGAAGCAATATATTTGAAGTAGCTATCCTGCCTGGAGAGGCAAACTTCAGAGCAAAGGTGATGGTTCCTCTCTTTCGTGTCTAATATAGAGGCTGGTGCTGTTTACCACTTTGCCTAGGTGTACAGGAGCATAAGTTGACTGTCTTTGGCTAAGAACTTCAGTAAGGGGTGTGCCATATATAGTCATATATTTCTAGAATCTAGAAGCAACATGTCTATCCACTAAGAATTCTAATTGGAATGTGTTTAATTTCATTCCAAAGAAGTCACCCCCAAAATAGTCTTAAAAGCATAAAGTATTTTTAATGAAATTTAACTTACAATTTTTATTAGATCTTTTGCTTGATATACATGCCCAGTATATATTTTTCCCTTTAATTGTAACTACAGACTTCAGAGGAATACTCAGAAGCTCTGTAAAAGACTTTTCTCCCTTCTACCCACTACCACAGGGCAGAGTATGGATTTGTAATAGCAACTTTCTGAGTAAGAGTAGACAATTGAATGTAGTGTTTGTGATTGTCTAACCCCCAAGAAAGAAGGGGAGATCCTCCCCATAGTTTACTCATAAAGTGGAAGTCATTGATGATTTTCCTTTTACCTCATTGAGTTGTGCAAAAATGGCTAATCATCTACCAGCTCACTCTTCGTCTATTAATGTGAAATGTTTACACGTATGCTATGGTGTTAGTATTTGTCCCCTCCAAAAGTCATTTTGAAGTTCCATTGCCATTGTAATGTATGAAAAGGTAAGACCTTTAAGAGGTGATTAGGCCACAAGGCTTCATCTTCCTGGTGTGATTGGTAGTTAGCCATAAAAGGATGAGTTCAGCCCCCTCTAGGTCTATCTCTCCATCTCATTTTTTTTTTGCCATGTGAGGACATAGCAGGAAGATCCTTGTCGGATGCCAGCACCTTGATATTGGATTTCCTAGCCTCCAGGACTCTGAGCTAATACATTTCTGTCTATTATGAATTACTCAGTCTCAAGCATTCTTTTAGAGCAGCACTAAGTGAACTAAGACAGCTTATATGCTCTATTTCTAGACTTCAAACTTCAAACTGACTTCAGTAGATATTTTTGCTTATTCTTATGCCTTCTAAAATGGTGTTTGTTTTTGTGGCTTTAAAGGAAGATTTGGTCTTTGGTAGAACCCCCCCTCCCACCTTTTCCTTTCTCTCAGTCTTCTTGATTACTATACATTTATTATTTAAGATGAACTCTAAATGTAGTTAATGTTAAAATATATATACACAACTCTAAATATACTTTTAAAAGATAATATTGAGTACACCATCCTGGGATACCATGTATACTATTTGAGTCTCATATTGGGCTAAAAATTCACTGAAGAACTCTCATTTTTTTATTGTTACACTGACATTTTCTTTTAAAACAAACACCTGCTATTTTCCTTATGCTAGTAAGTTAGCACTATTGAGTATGAAAATTTCATATTTTATGAAGGCAAGAACAGACTATTACACTATGAAAGATTTTAATCTCCTCAGCTTCTTGGAGGAAGAATAATACTTCTGAAATGGGAAGAGGGAGTTTTTATAAGTAAAATTAGAAATGCCTCTGAGGATCTTGCTCTTTCAAAGGAAACACCAATTCTTTTTATAAAATAAAAGGCAAAAGGTCTCTATTCTTGGTTGGAATACAATGACGGCCTCCTTATAGTTCTCCCTCCAGATCTAACCCTCTTTCAGTCTTTTGTCTACACTGTTCCCAAAGTAATCTTCCTAAAATGCAAATATGGACATGCCTCTGTACTACCCGGCATTCTTACATAGTTCCCCTATTAAGGACAACATTCCATTTTCTTAGCGTGCTGTGTAAACTCCAGGGACAGATTCAGGCTTCGTGGGGCTTGAAGCTTATATAGTTGGTGGGGGTGAGGGAGGCATAATTTTTAATAAAAAGAAATAGAAAATTTTGAATTGGAAATCAGCTACAGTACTCTGGAAGGGAGCATGCAAGTAAAGCTCCCTAAAACATAAATTGCACTACTCTCTCGGTACATCTGCCTCCACTAAGGAATTGTTTTATTATCTCAAATGAAGTGTTGTTACCAGATCAATGAATCATGACCAAAATAGGCTGGGTCATGGTAGTTCATGCCTGTAATCTCAGCACTTTGGGAGGCTGAGGCAAGAGGATTGCTTGAGCTAAGAAGTTCAAGACCAGCCTGGGCAACACAGCAAGAATCTATCTTAAATAAATAAATATGTAAATATGAAGGTGACTATCCAAGCTGACATTGCTTATAGTGCAGAGGTCTCTGACTAGAACTCAAGAGTTAAGGCAGCTGCATGTGGCCAGAACAGTACTTCCTATGAAGAAATAGACAAGCTGACCCTTTAGTATAGTCACCATTATAAGGAGAATATTGTCAATACTACATCACACCTACTCATAGGCTTAAATGAAATATTGATTGGCCATTATTAATACCCATTTTTTAGAATAAAGCAACATTTCCGTTCTCTCTCTCTTTTACTTCCTTTTCTTCCTCTCCTTCACTCCGTTTTTTCTTTCCTTCTCTCAAAAAGAAAAGGAGAATATTATGCTTATGGTTTTCAGACTAAATTGTTTTCATACAGGTTCAAGTTTGGCCCTTAACTTACCTAATTCAATAAAATTAGTTAAATTACTTTCCTGTGATTTGAGATTGCAACCCTCTATCCAGGCAGCAACTAACTTCCTGTATTAATCCTTTATTATCTGGTTGAAACATTTATTTAACAATCTTTCTGTCTGGCTGAGTCACAATTCTTAATGATATTTTAATGGTGGCTGATTGGACTCTGTATCTTTTACACCTTTGTCTGGCACTGCAGTCAATACCCCTAAAGTCATGCTAATGGCACCTATGATTAACTCCTCATGCCAGACAAGGGATCTTCCCAGTTGGGACTGGAGAAGATTTAATGACAGGAGCGCTACACATATTGTGTCATTATTTTGTCCTACCCTATATAATCATCCTCTCTTCATACTGTAAATTTGAGTCCTCCTTTTTGTTTCCTCTACAGCCTTTTTTTCAAAAAAAAAAAAAGCAGTGATTCCTTATTCTTTTTTGTGTGTAACTTTTCTTAAAGTATTTATGTTAGGTTGGGTCCTCCAAGAGCAGAAGCCAAATAGGATTAGATATGTAAATATTTTTTTTTTTTTGAGACGGAGTTTTGCTCTTGTTACCCAGGCTGGAGTGTAATGGCGCCATCTCCGCTCGCTGTAACCTCTGCCTCCTGGGTTCAGGCAATTCTCCTGCCTCAGCCTCCTGAGTAGCTGGGATTACAGGCACGCGCCACCATGCCCAGCTAATTTTCTTTTGTATTTTTAGTAGAGACGGGGTTTCACCATGTTGACCAGGATGGTCTCGATTTCCTGACCTTGTGATCCACCCGCCTTGGCCTCCCAAAGTGCTGGGATTACAGGCATGAGCCACCACCCCCGGCCTAGATATGTAAAAATCTTATTAGGCTGTTTGCCTGGGATAGAACATGGGAAGGGACCACAGTTAGATCTTGATCCAAGACTTCTCAAGTGAAGAGT
This sequence comes from Leontopithecus rosalia, assembly GCA_028533165.1. Classification (NCBI taxonomy): domain Eukaryota; kingdom Metazoa; phylum Chordata; class Mammalia; order Primates; family Cebidae; genus Leontopithecus; species Leontopithecus rosalia. The sequence continues at coordinate 87,169,050 of CM052662.1, forward strand.
AAAGGGAAGCAAGGTTGGGTGAAAGTGCTTGCTCTGTGCTGCCATGCAGTCTAAGGGCCCCTACTTAAAGCTGGCAGCCTTCTGCATTACCCTATATATGGACCAGATCAATATTCTTAGGTTGGAATATGTTATCTCCAGAAACCAAAAAGGCTTTCAAAATGCTGTGCTTGCTTCCTTGTATAGGAGATGCTTTTATTTTGGAGAGGTTGTCTCAGCAGGCCCCCCAATCACTGGATCCCCAAAACTTAACTGAAGTGACTGCACCTGACTCTTTGTTGGGTTAATTTCTCATCCTTTAGAGTGCACGCATGTTACCGCGGCCTCCAGCATACTAATCACCTCTTGCTCCCACTCAGTCAGTGTGATGTCATGGATATAATGGGCCAGTGTCATGTTCTTTGGAATGTCCTGAAGATCCAGATCTGTTTGGACTCTGTTATGGCAGAGGACAGGACAGTTAACATAGCTCTGAGGAAAACTTTAAATAAATATTGTTGTCTATTCCTGTGAATACAAACTATTTCTGATCCTCCTTCCTGATTGTGCTTAAATAGAATGCATTCAGTAGATCCCTAGCTGCATAATGTGTATCTGTCGACATATTAATTTATTCTATCGAGGATACCATGCTGGGCACAATAGCTACAAAGTAGGATACTTTTTGGTTGACCCTATGATACTCTACAGTCATTCTCCAGGAACCATTTGGTTTTTCAAGGAGCCAGAGTAGCAAATTGAATAGAGACACAATAGGAACCATGATCCCTGCATCCTTCAGATCACTGATACTGCCACACCTATTTGTCTTGCTTCTCCATGTTATACTGTTGTTATTTATTTACTGTTTGGGGATGGCATTTTCAGAGGTTTCCATTTGACGGTTCCCACTGTGATAGCTCTTACTCCACAGGCTAGAAACCTAGTGTGGGAATTACTTTACCAAATGTATCCGTTTTATTCGTGCATTCAAGGACTCTATTGTCAGGAAACATAGTTGCTGCGGTGAGGCAGAGTTCTTCTCCTAAGGCCCCAGACCCTTCTTTAGTCTATGAGTTATAGATGTGAAGCTTTGTTATGGTCTGGGAACTGACCAAGCAAGCAACTGTGACACTGTCAGGCAGCCATTCAGCATCCTGCTCCTCCATTCTTGTCTTCATTTCGTTGTCGTGTTAAGCAGCACCCTTGTTAACTGCCCATCTGTTTTGCCCCTAGAACTATGATGCTCTATTAACCATCTCCACAATTCCCTGTGGGTCAGGCAGCCTTGGCTGCCCCCTGGCCTTACCAGTCATTATGGTAATTACAGCCTCCTGCCTCTTGATGATAAGTGCTGCCATCTGGCCTCTATTACGTCAAGGCCCCATCATCTTAATGATATTAATCAGGACAGCTATGTGACTGCCTCTAGAATCATCATCCCTTGCCCGCAGAGGGAACCATCACATAGTTCCTTAGTGGTGCTGGTGCTCCTATCACCAGTATATTCCCGATGGCCCTGGGGCATTCTCTAGGCCCTTCCGAGGAACATAAGCTTCTGGTGGGTTTTTTGGCCTTATGGCATATATCCATTCCACATGTCTGCTTTTCTCAGCCTCAGCTCCTTCATCTGCCTACTTATAGGGCACCTTGAACATTCCCACTTTATTAAGAATTGGCTAGCCTTTTAGGAGCTATGCCAGCTGTAAGTTTACCTATCCCCTGGGGTTCGTGCTACTGTATTAAATCCTGGGTCTGGGGAAAGTGCTCCCAAGTCAATGATTTCTTTTTATGCATTGCACTTTCTGGCCCCTTTGATCAAGCATTTCTAAAATCCATTTCCGGGAGGAATTTGCTGACTCCTGCTCATATATATCAGTTAATTCACATAATTCTTCAGGTATATAGTCTTTTGCCTTCTTTATAAGACCTAGTACATCCCCAGGTGGGTTACATTGGGATTTAACCCTAGTTATTGGCCTGGCAGCTAAGGTAGGGGTAGCCTTCGAGGGCATTGTCTATTGCCTTGTATGGGCGAGACTCCTGCTATGCTGGCAGATGCTGCAGAAATACTGGTTCTTACTAAGGAAGGGTGGGCTACCTCTGCAACCTTACAGTATCTGGAAGGTTGCAGAGTCAACTTCCTCAGAACATTCAGTATCTATCTTTTTTCAGAGATCCGGGTTTTCTCCATCAGGGAACTGATACTCACAAAATTGATTTGCCTTAGCTGAGCATTAAAATATCTGACGACTTCAGAGTAGTGAGATTTCTTAGGCCTTCCAGTTTAAGCATTCCAGTAAGAAAGGAACATCATTTATGATAGCATCTACTGTATTGTATTGGTCAGTGCAGTCAGCCTACTCAGTCTTAGGAGGAGAGAACAAAAATATCTTTTTTAAAAAAATTTTTATTTTAGACTGGGAGGTACATGTAAAGGTTTGTTACATAAGTAAACACATGTCACGGGGGTTTGTTGTACTTAGTATTTCATCACCCAAGTATTAGGCCCAGTATACAATAGTTACCATTTCTGCTTCTCTCCCTCCTCCCACCATCCACCCTCAAGTAGACCCTAGTGCCTGCTGTTTCCTTCTTTGTGTTTCTAAGTTCTTAAAATTTAGCTCCCACTTGTAAGTGAGAACATGCAGTATTTAGTTTTATGTTCCTGTGTTAGTTTGCTAAAGATGATGGGAACCAGTTCTATCCATATTCCTGCAGAAGACAACGATCTCATTCTTTTTTGTGACTGCATAGTATTTCGTGGTGTTTATGTACCACATTTTCTTATCTGTTTGTCACTGATGGGCATTTATGTTCATTCCATGTCTTTCCTACTGTGAATAGTGCTGCAAGGAACATTTGCGTGCATGTGTTTTTATGGTAGACATGTTCTCTTTGCTCGACAAACTCACCAGCATCTGTTACTTTTTTTAAATAACAGCCATTCTGACTGGTGTGAAATGGTATCTCATTGTGATTTTGATCTGCATTTCTGCTTTAGCCCCTGGTCACCTTACACACTCTGAAGACTGAAGGCTGGAATGGCTAAGTTGTCCAAACAGTAAAGATGGTGGCCTGCTCCTCCCTCTGGGAGCTCCATCCCAGGGCAGTTACAAATCTCTGTCAGTCAGAGAACACTGATGGGGGTGGCTGGAGGTTGGGAGGCCCCACACAGTGATAAGGAATGGGACTGGGGACTCGCTTAAAGAAGCCGTCTGGGCCAGGTGTGGTTGCTCACACCTGTAATTTCAGCACCTTGGGAGGCCAAAGTGGATGGATCACCTGAGGTCAGGAGTTCGACACCAGCCTGGCCAACATGGTGAAACCCCATCTCCACTAAAAATACACACACAAAAAAATTAGCTGGGTGTGGTGGCAGGTGCCTGTAATCCCAGCTACTCAGGAGGCTGAGGCAGGAGGATTGCTTGAACCCAGGAGGCAGAGGTTACAGTGAGCCGAGATTGTGCCATTGCACGCCACCCTGGATAACAAGAGTGAAACTCTGTCTTTATAAAGAAGAAAAGTGGTAATTAGAAAGGTGGTAACTGTAAAGACGACAGATGGATAAATTCATAATAAAGGGAAAAAACCAGCCTAAAAAGGCTGAGAATACCCAAAATCAAAACCCCTCTCCCCCTACAGGGGATTGCGGCTCCTTATCAGCAACGGAACAAGCCCTGATGGAAAAGGACTGTGTCCCATTATCTGAAGTTGGCTTCAGAAGGT
>CM052662.1:87173257-87208450 GCA_028533165.1 Leontopithecus rosalia
AGCACACCTCTGACTGTGTTTCTGTCCCTGGCTGCTTTGTGATATGGGAGACTGAGAAACATCCTTGTCCTGACAACGGCAATCTGGAGCTAGATAGCTGACTGTGAGACTAGTTTTAAGAATTAGTTTTGTAGGCTGGGTGCGGTGGCTCACACCTGTAATCCCAGCACTTTGGGGGCCGAGTCGGGTGGATCACGAGGTCAAGAGTTCGAGACCATCCTGGTCAACATGGTGAAACCCCATCTCTACTAAAAATACAAAAAATTAGCTGGGCATGGTGGCGCATGCCTGTAGTCCCAGCTACTCAGGAGGCTGAGGCAGGAGAATTGCCTGAACCCAGGAGGCAGAGGTTACGGTGAGCCAAGATCGTGCCATTGTACTCCAGCCTGGGTAAGGAGAGAAACTCCATCTCAAAAAAAAAAAAGAAGAATTACTTTTAATTAGTTTTGTTGAGAGACAGGTTTTCATAGGAGGAGGGAAGGCTTGGTTTCCCTGAGCCCCCTGTCTGCCATAACCTGGGTCACCCACCAGAAGCTGGAGCTCTGTCATTTGATTCCAAAACAAACAAACAAACAAAACAAAACAAAAACAAAAACAAAAAAACTGCAAGTTGCAGTGGTTCATGCCTGTAATCCCAGCACTTTGGGAGGCCGAAGCGGTCAGATCACCTGAGATCAAGATCTCAAGACCATCCTGGCCAACATGGTGAAACCCCATCTCTACTACAAATACAAAAATTAGCTGGGCGTGGTGGCAGGTGCCTGTAATCCCAGCTACTAGGGAAGCTGAGGCAGGAGAATCACTTGAAGCCGGGAGGTGGAGGTTGCAGTGAGCTGAAATGGAACCATTGCACTCCAGCCTGGGTAACAGAGATTCCGTTTCCCAAAAAAAAAAAAGTTGAATCTGGAGTGGGTCAAGAGTTGTGGGATTTGCGTCACCAGCAGTCCTGCCTCTAAGCCACTGGGGGCTCACACTGGACCCTGAACAGAGATCCTAGGAAATGGGGAACATTGTAGCTGGACTCTAGCAGCACAAGCCTCACAAGTAAACTACAAAAAGTATAAGGGGGATTGGGAATGCTGATATCTTAATTGGTCAAGATTGCTTTTATTTTAAGGCATTTAACAGCTGTGACCATGTCCAGAAAGCACAAAAACAACTCGAGGTGAGACAAGCTATGCTGCTTACCACAGTTCTTTATTGCAATGAGCCAGCACAGAAGGCATTTACTGGAAAAGACAGAGTCGTGTGTATGACCCCAGAGTCTCCACTGCCTAGCCAAAAGAGCTATCCACCCTTGAGGCCACAACAGTGTGCATATAGTAAACTAGAGGGCCATTAGAAATAGCAGTGTTCTAACCATCTCTGAGGGATAGAAGGGGGAGGAAAAAGAGGATTCCCATCAATCAGCCCACTGGATGCCACAGTTTGCTGATAGTAACCAGAAATGATGGGACCCTGAGGGTCAAGGGCTCCTCTACAATCTGGGAACCCTGTGTAACAATTGCTGTGAGAAAGAGACTCATGGGCTTTCTGACACTAGTGTCCCCTTTGTGCTGCTCTGCCTCTCTCTTTTGCTGTCCTGTTCTCTCTAAAATTTGATGAAGGGCTTCAGCCATGCAGGATAGATGAATTTCAGCTAAAATTGCTAGTTTTACAGAGACACAGTTTAAGTCTGTCCTTTTAACTAGTGAGTTTTACCTAACCCACGGTTGAAGCTTTAAAAAATTAATGCTACATGATCATTATACATCTGTTGGTATGTACAGGTCTGAGTGTATTTGCCTATGGCACCAAATTGGCTTATAAAAAATGAGTTCTTATAAACTAAGCAAATAAAAGCAAATGTTTTCGTGTTCACATGCCTTAGTAATTGTTTAGAGAATAAGACTAGTCTTAAGTCTTAATAAAACTGTTGGTTTGATGGGGATGGTTGTCTTTGAAATTTAACTTTGAAATTTCATGACACTTACCTGATATGCAGTTATATAAGGTAATTAACAGAGAATTTGTAATGATGACTAGCTTTGTCTAATATGTCAGTTCTCATAAGTAATCTAGATAAACTGCTAAAAATTAGGTAAAGGTAAATGGGATAAATATCTATAAATAATTGTTTATGTAATTTGAAATCTTAAATTAAATAATGAATACTCATTGAATCTGTGGCTCAGTTCCAAGTTAGACAAACACTGGAACAAATTGCTGATTGGCTTCTTATATTTGATAGAAAGATTGATATGATTTGGCTGTGTCCTCACCCAAATATCATCTTGAATTGTAGTTCCCATAATCCACATATGTCATAGGAGGGACCCAGTGAGAGGTGACTGAATCATGGGGACAGTTACCCTCATGCTGTTCTCGTGATAGTGAGTGAGATCTCATAAGATCTGATGGTTTAATAAGGGGCTTTGTCCACTTAAGCTTGACACTTCTTGCTGCTGCCACGTGAAGAAGGATGTGTTTGCTTCCCCTTCTTCCATGATTGTAAGTTTCTTGAGGCCTCCCCAGCCATGCTGAACTGTGAGTCAATTAAATCTCTTTCCTTTATAAATTACTCAATCTCAAGTATATCTTTATTGGCAGCATGAAAATGGACTAATACAGTAAACTGGTACTGGTAGAGTTAGGGTGCTGCAGTAAAGATACCCAAAAATGTGGAAGTGATTTTGGAACTGGATAATAGGCAGAGATTGAAACAGTTTGCAGAGCTCAAAACAAAAATGTGGGAAAGTTTGAAACTTCCTATAGACTTGAAGGTCTCAGAAGACAGGAAGATGGGGGAAGTTTGGAACTCCCTAGAGACCTGTTGAATGGCTTTGACCAAAATGCTGACAGTGATACGGACAATGAAATCCAGGCTGAAGTGGTCTTAGATGGAGATGAGGAACTTTTTGGGAACTGGAATAAATGTGACTCTTGCTATATTTTAGCAAAGAGACTGGTGGAATTTTACCCCTGCCCTAGTGATCTTTGGAACTTTGAACTTGAAAGAGATGATTTAGGGTATCTGGTGAAAGAAATTTCTAAGCAGCAAAGTATTCAATAAGTAGCAGAGCATAACAGTTCAGAAAATATGCAGCCTGATGATACAACAGAAAATAAAACCCCATTTTCTGGAGAGAAATTCAATCCTGCTGTGGAGATTTGCATAAGTAACCAGGAGCTGAATGTTAATCACTAAGGCAATGGGGAAAATGTCTCCAGGGCATGTCAGAGGCCTTTGAGGCAGTGACTTCCATCACTGGCCCAGAGGCCTAGGAAGAAAAAATGGTTTCCTGGGCCAGGCCCAGGGCCCTCCTGCTATGTGCAGCCTAGAGACTTGGTGTCCTGAATCTGAGCTTCTCCAGCCATGGCTAAAAGGGGCCAAGGTAGAGTACAGACCATAGCTTCAGAGGGTGTAAGCCCCAAGCCTTGGCAGTTTCCATGTCATGTTGAGCCTGCAGGTGCATAGTCAAGAATTGAGATTTGGAGGATGTATGGAAATGCCCGGATGTCCAGGCAGAAGTTTGCAAAGGCTTGGGACCCTCATGGAGACCTACCTCTAGGGCAGTTCAGAAGGGAAAAGGGGTTGGATCCCCCATACGGAGTCCCTACTGGGGTACTGACTAGTGGAGCTATGCAGAAAGGGCCACTGTCCTCCAGACCCCAGAATGGTACATCCACTGATAGCTTGCACTGTGCATCTGGAAAAGCCACAGATACTCAACATCAGCCTGTGAAAACAGCCAGGAGCAGGGTTATACCCTGCAAAGCCACAGAGGTGGAACTGCCCAAGGCTGTGGGAGCCCACCTTTTGTATCAGTATGCCCTTAGATGTAAAGGCATCAAAGGAGATAATTTTGAAATTTTAAGGCTTAATGACTGCCCAGCTGGATTTTGGACTTGTCTAGGGCCTATATCCTTTGTGTTTTGGCCAATTTCTCCCATTTGGAATGGGTGTATTTACCCAGTGCCTCTACCTTCATTGTATCTAGGAAGTAACTAAGTTGCTTTTGATTTTACAGCATCATAGGCAGAAGGGACTTAAACGTTTGAACTTAAACTCTTAAGTTAATGCTGAATTGAGTTAAGACTTTTGGGTACTGTTGGAAGGGCATGAATTTGTTTAGAATTTGAGGACATGAGATTTGGGAGGGGGCAGGGGCAGAATGATACAGTTTGGCTGTGTCCTCACCCAAATCTCATATTGAACTGTAGTTCCCATTGTCCCCAAGTATTGTGGGAGGGACCTGGTGGGAGGTAATTGAATCATGGGATTGGTTACCTTCATGCTCTTCTCTTGATAGTGAGTTCTCATGAGATATGATGGTTTTATAAGGGGCCCTTCCCCCTACTTCTGCTCAGCACTTCTCGTTGCTGCCACAATGTGAAGAAAGATGTGTTTGCTTCACCTTATGCCATGCTTGTAAGTTTCCTGAGGCCTCCCCATGCTGAACTGGAGTCAATTAAACCTCTTTTTTCTTTTTTTAATAAATTACCCAGTCTCAAGTATGTCTTTATTAGCAGTGTGAGAACAAACCAATTCGAAGACTAAATATGTTTGAGTCTATAAATATGCATAAAAATTATGCTAAAGAAAAACGTGTTTTTCTAAAACCTATAAAATGTTTTTATGTATGATACTAATATAGGCAATTTAAGTTTTTGTGGTTCCTCTGCTTTTAATAAAATTTGAGACTACTGAGAGTTAAAAAAATTCTAACTAATTCATCATTCTATAAGGTGTGCCAAAAGTAAGATGTGTTATTAATAAAAAAATAAGAAATATAAAATGTGTTATTTATTAATAAAGAGTAATTTTGTCTTATTTGGACGTTATTTAAAAGGTGGTCTAAAATATGAATTTAAGAGGAAATTGGAAACAAGATAGATGGGAGCCAGCAAATAGAGAGAGTTGTGAAGAAAGCGATAAATGTGAAGATATATAGTTTGTATGAGGAATAATTGTGTGTAGTACATCTTTATCCTGGTGTGAACTGACTCAGTATTGAAATAAGAGAAAGTGTAAGGCAGAAAGTACAAGCATGTTGTTGACCATGTGAGTAAGTAATAATAAGGTTTATAAAACGAAAGTTTCTGAAAGAAATTTGGGGTGTGATTAAGTTGGCTATAAGTAAAGGATTATTTATAACAGTCTTTCTATAGAATGAACTTTGATGTAAAAACACATTGATACAGAACTTATAATTTTGGCTTCCCTATATTAAAACAGAGGTTTCTTAAAATATTGGTTTGTTCTTAATAAGATTGCAAGAGGTTTTGATTTTTAATTCTGAAATCTGTTTTTTTAACAGCCTTTCTTTGAATTATGAATTAGTTTCTATTTCTGTCACATTCCTTTCTGGGAACTGTCTAGTTTCCCTGGTTTCAGATTTATCTTGAAGGTCTTAGAAAAGCAATGTCTCACTCCAGTATAAACTGATTTTGTCTTAAGGTGTCTGAATTGTTTTATGAAACCAGAACATCTATGCTGTTTCTAAATGTATTCCCCTGCTCAAGGCTGCCGGCCTAAAAGGAAAGATTGCTTAGGAAAACTGAGCTTTAAAAAGGTTAAGGTTTTTATATGTATGTGATTTCCTGTACTCCTATAGAAGTCTTTTGATTGTCACTCTGCTTCAATGAGCAACTATTATTTAAGAAGTAACCTATGATTCTATTGAAGGAAGTACTTTAATTTTTTTCCATCTTTGGCAGATTTTCCAGGATCCAATCTGAATTCAACCCTCCTAGCCTAAAATTAACTTTGAGATTTTTCCAGGTGGGCCCCCTGGAGAGCCTCTAAGAGTATATTTCTCCCCTGTGGAGCTATTAAATGATTAAACATTTATTTAGTAAATAATATAAAGAAGTGCTGTCAAATAAGGAATGATGCTTAACTTCCTTCAAGTTATTAAGATGTGTGAAACGATATGAGTCATAAAATACTGATATGCCAAGATACATGTCATAATTATGATCATGGTGTTGGACGGCTAGATGTCAAAGAAATATGTAAATTTCCTTGTCAGTTGTAAACTCTCATCAGATCTCTGAATATGTCTGTTCTAGGTATTTGTCATCCATAGTTAATTATTTTAAATTCTTGTCTGGCAGCATTTGCAATTGGCTGTAGTCCAAAATTACCAATTAAGACTGAGCAAAACAAAATTAATGACATGAAATTAAGTAATAGATAAGGATAATGTTTTATGACTTCAGTGTTTTATTTTCCAGATGTAAGGACATTTTTTGGTTGCAAGCTCTCTATAGTTTGCAACAATCGGATAAAGTATCCTTTGTGAACAATGGTGGAAGTATTTGTTTTTCTCTACCTGATTTATTGACTTCTACAAAATTCAGAAACTTTTTGTGGGTATTCTTTTTATTTATGTAAGTCCAGTTAAAAAAATCTCTTTATAAACAGGATACAGTTGGAAACACTGGTTGGTTATATTACTAAAATTTGGACTGAAGTATCACATTATAGAATGTACATGAAATGCCTAGTTTTAAGAGTTTCCAGCTTTACAATGACCGAATGAAAACTGTCACTTCCTAGCAGGCCCAAGAACCTTAAGACAGTAAGTAAAATCTAAAGCTTTTCTTGATTTGGATTTCTAGTTGTAAGAGGTCCTAAATCTGATTTAGGACCTCTTGCAACCTGAGATTTCCTATATGATCAATGTAGAAAGAAAAAGTTATGTTTCTAAAGAAAGCAAAAGTACACCTGTTACTGGATTGTAACCCTGTGCATTGTCTTCACGTTCTTGTTATCTATAGACTGGACTAGATCCTGAATTCTTCTCAGCTTCCCTAATATTTGGTTTTAACTAATTCCTGACAAACTCCCCCAGCCCTCTTCCTTTAATCCCGGCTAGGAATGCTCTATTGACATTCAGGAGAGTTCCCCTTCTTAAATCTGTCCAACTAGAGAAATTCGATGTCAGAATTGGGGACAAACTAGACTCTTAGGGTACTAGGGTCTCCTTGTCTCAAAGCGGTTGATGCTGTCCCTTCCTTGGTAAAAGCCACAGAGAAGATAGTTATGGGGCCACTGCTGATTGTGTTCCATGCTCTGTTGAGGCACTCCTCAATTTACATCACAAGCTGTCAAGCAAACTGTGCAGATCTCTTTTTATCCTCACTTCACCTTACCAGCACCCAAAGTAACTTGCTTTATCTTACCACTTTATTTAGCTTTCCTCATGCCCACTCTTTCCAACAAGAACTGCATGCTTTTACCAGGGCATGTCTTTTAGCCAAAAGTCAAAGGCCAGTATCAACAGGCCACATCCATGGAGGCAACTAAGACCCTATTGAAAAAATTATACCAACCTGGTATAATTCTTGAGAGCTTCATAGTGACCGAGAAACTTATTTTACAGGGCAAATTATTCAAATGTTGCAAAATTTGGACGATTTATCAACATCTCCATTGGGCTTACCACCCCTAGTCCTCAGGACTAGAGAAATAGACCAGTGGACAATGGAATAATAAAGCCCAGTTGGTGAATATCTGCAGCATTCAGCTAAAAGAAGGAGACCCATGGCTCCTTAGCTAAAAGAGCCATGGCTAAAAGAAGGAGACCGTTTTTTTTTTTAGCTCCCCTTCACCCATACAAACATTCTTAGAAACCTGCTAGGCCCACATTTCCTTTTCCCAAAAGGGGGAAATAATACTTAAGTTATCCTCCCCAGGAGATTTGGCCATAAAAATAGCTCTTACCCAAGTGCCTCTCTATTCAGTTGACCTCATCGGTGCTACCTATCCTGCCCTCCAAGAGCTACACGAGAGTTTTGGGGCACAATCCAACACCAATGATAACCCTAAAGATTATAATTGGGGCCACTTTCAAGGATGCGATTTTCCCAGAGGTGTTAACTCTAGTGAAGGAGCTAAATTAGGAAGGCTTTTGGGGTCCTGGTTTGCACTAGAGTCAGTTTGGAATGGATATATGGTCAGAAACCTTTCCTGCACTGTTAATAGAGTTGCCCACTTTACTACCCAAGGCATCAGGGCTCAGCAGAGGTTCCTAGATAACCACATTGCTTTAGATTATCACCCCATTGCTCAGGGAGGTATTTGTGCTGTTGCTAACGCTTGTTGCTGTACCTGGGTAAATATTCCCAGTCAGGTTTAATTGGGAACACCTAAGGCCTAAAGTTAGCCAAATCTCTGAAAGGGACACCTTCGGGGATTCTCCTGCCTGAACCTAGTGAGTAAAATTTCCATCTAATGTCCAGATATTTTCAGCGGATTTCTCCCAGTATAGGATTTCTTCTGTATTCCACACTACAAGTCTTAATTATTCCCCTTATATTTGAGCTAAGCATTTAGCTCCTCTTTAAAATTGTTCTAGCCTGTTTTAACAGATGTCTATAAAAGACCCCCACCAAGATCCTGCTCATGCAATCTTTGAGATTTTAAATTCACTCCAGCTAGAAATCAGAACAGACTTAACCCAAGAGACTTCGGTTCAAATTTGATAGGTACCTTAGTGCCTCTCATAAGTGGCTCTAGTTGCTCAGTTGGCCACTGTTCTCCCTCTAGAATCCCTGTAAGGGACCGGATGGACCTGAAGCAGGTAGCCAACTACATCTGCTCTGTCATAGTGGACAGTGCTGTCCACCAACAGGTTTAAGCCAATTCTTCAAGATGGATCCTGAGTGGCTAACTAGGCCTCCATTTAAAATAGAGCAAAGCAGCCATTTGCTGAGTAGGGGTGACATACATGCTCTCAGTTCCTGGAAAGCCTGCAGCATTTAACTTTGAGGCTTTCAGGATTCACCTAAAGCAGTCAATTAAAGCTTACCCAAGTTGGCCAATCAGGGCTTAGCTGTGTTGACTGTTCAGATCTAAGCTAGTTTCCAGTTTCAACCCTACATTTGCATAGACAGTCTTGATCTGGAACCAGGGTGGAAACTTTTGCCATAAAACCTAGTGTTCTCTTTGTTCTCTGGAACTGGTAATGTTGTTAACTCATTATGTCTTTACTCAGAACCAGATCAGAACATCTGAAATGTAACTCTGATGCCAGGGCACTGAACAATTTCACTCCTCTGACCAAGCTCTACACCCCCAATCAGCAGGAATTGGCTAAAGTAGTCATAGCTCATGTTCCCTCAAGATTGAGGAATGGACCTAAAAAGGGGGGAATGTGTAGCTGCACCAGGCCAGTCTGGTTCAACTTTTACGTAACAAAGTTGTAAGCTGTTTTTCAGTTGTCGTGGACACTTAGGTCAATCAACCTGAGCATGCCCAGATGAACCAAGTGTGTAACCACAGGAGGAAAACCTCTAAGTACTTGGGCACTAAATTAATAAGCAGATCCAAATGACTTCTGTGTCACTCATGGCAGTATCCAGTCAGACCATACCTCTGGCATCACCTCACTGCAGTCAGCTCATGGCTCATTACTCTATGCTTATAAAACCTGATCCAGCCCCAGCTTGGGGAAATACTGCTTTGGGAACTATGCCCAGTGTTCTCCTTACTTGTTACAAGTAATAAAATCCCCATCTGGTTCTAGGTAAAGGCATAAAGAGTTAACAACATTACCAGTTCCATAAAGAGTTAACAACATTACTAGTTCCTCTTATTAAATCCTCCTTGGTTGTGCTCATTGAGCTGATACCTGCTAAGTGACCAAACCTACCCATTGTGTAGGTAATATACCTAGTTGAGTTTCTTGTTTTTATGCCTTATCCTAGAATCTGTTTAATACTCACTTATCAGGTAGTTGTTTGATTCTCTCTCCTTCATGACAGCTAGCATTTAAGAACTTATTATGTGTGCGGCGCCGTGCCAGGGCTCAAAGTGTTTTATGTATCTAATTTAGATATTACCTTGCTTAAGCCTTAAAAGAAATCTTGTGCTTTGTAGATGAGGACACTAAAGCTCAGATAGATTGCTCAAGGTCACATAGCTGACATGTGATGGGATATATTTGACACAAGGTTTCTAATGGCAAAGCCATAATCTTTCTACTGCAAAGTGAACATTACCATACTTCTTCCATACCATAGTACTTGGATAATATAGCAGCCGTTTACAGAATTATTTATGTAATAATTAGGCAAATAATGATAAAAATAAAACTCCATTCCCCAGCCCTTCAATGAAATTTTTTTTGAATTAAACAATTTTAGATTCACATACAGCTGTCAGAATAATACAAAGCGATCAGATATACCCTTCACCCAATACACCCCAATGGTAACATCTTGCAAAATGATTGTAATACAATATTGCCACTACATTGTGACATTGATACAGTCAAAATATGAACATTTCCATCACTACAAGGATCCCCCATGCTGACCTTTTGTAGCCACACTTACCTTCCTGCCCATACCACATAACCTCTGGCAACTACTAAGCTGTTCTCTATTTGTATAATCTATCATTTAAAAAATGTTAAGTGAATAGAATCATACAATATGCAAGCTTCGGGGATTGGCTTTTTAAACTCGACCTCATTCTCTGCAGATTCATCCAGGTTGATATATGTGGCAATAGTTATTTCCTTTTTATTGCTGAGTAGTAGTTTATGGTGTGGAAGTACCACAATTTATTTAATCATTCACCCATTGCAGGATATCTGGGTTATTTCCAATTTTTGGATATTATAAATGAAATTGCTAGGAACACCAGTGTATACATGTTTGTATGACTAAGGTTTACTATCTGTGATAAATGCTCAGGGGCATAATTGCTGAGCTATTTGGTAGTTGCGTGTTGTGTTTTCAGTGAAACTGCCAAACTGTTTCCGAGAGTTGCTGTATCACTTTGTTTTCATCAGCAATGTATGAATGATGCAGTTTCTCTACATCCTGGTTAATGTTTGTTGTTGTCACCATTTTTTATTTTAGCCATTCTGAAAGGCATGTAGGGATAGCTCACTGTGGCTTTAATTTGTGTTTTCTTGATGTCCCATAATGTCGAACATCTTTTCATGGGCTTATGTGATATCTGTATATCCTCTTGAATGCAATTTTTTAATGTCTTTTGCTCATTATCTCATTGTAGTCTTTGCTTTTTCATTATTATTGCATTTATTTAATATTCTAGTCCCTTGCCAGAAATGCACTTTACATATATTTTCTCTCAGCCTGTAGATTTTTAAAAATTCTTTCTTTTTTTTTTTTAAAGACAGGGTCTCACTCTGTTGCCTAAGCTGGAATACAGTTACAGGATTATAGCTCACTTCAGCCTTGACCTCCTGGGATCAAGGTATCCTCCTGCCTCAGCATCCCGAGTACCTGGGACTACAGACATAAGCCATAAGCCATCATGTCCAGCTATTAATAATTTAAAATTTTTTGTAGAGATGGGATCTCACTATGTTGCCCAGGCTAGTCTCAAACTCCTGGCCTCATGCAATCCTGCTTTGGCCTCACAAAGTGTTAGGATTACAGAAGTGTCTGGCTTCTCTAAATGGAGTTTTTCACAGGGTGAAAGTTTTAAATTTTTATGAAGCCCAATTTGAAACTTTTTTGTTTTTAATGGAATCATGCTTTTAGTGTCAAGTCCAATAACTTTTTGCCTAGGTTTAGCTTCTGAAGATTTTATCAGATTTTTTTCCTAACAAGTTTTACAGTTTTATATTTGACGTTTCAGGCCAGACTTATCTTGGACATTTCTTATTCTGGTGCTAGAATCAGCAATTTCTCCAAGGAGTCCCTGTTTCTTTTACTGGAGAATGGTGTTAGAAACCAAGATCTGGGTGTAGGCATGCTCATTGTTAATGAGGTGTCATTGCTTTTCGAGTCTATCAGTCCACAGAGGAAGAAAATACACTAACCTCTGTACTAAGGTTTTCATATATGTATCTATGAATATTTTATATGCAAACACTATATATTAAGCTAAACATGACTCTATACTGATGTCTTCCACATTAATCTATTGCCACGTGGACCATTCTATCTTCCTTTCTTTGCTTACTTGTAAATTCCCAATACTGAGAAAATTGACTCCTGTTACCTACTATCTCTTTAGTTAATTATTCATTCTTGTATCCATGTGTGGTGGTATCAGAATCGTTAGGCTATACCCCAGTGGGAAGTAACTTTACCAACTAGACTACCTTGCTTATGTACAGTAACTTTTACTTTAGTGTTAGAGATTCCACTCATTTCTGGAGTTACTTATGTCAACACCTGTTTCCTCACCCTCTTCAGTGAGACTGTTCCATATATTTGTAATACAATTGGATTATTTTATCACCGTCTACATTCTGTCCTGGGATTTCCTGACCTTCTAAAGGATTTTTTAAAATTTTGGTACATTAAGGTTTACTCTTTGTGCTATAAAGTTCTGTGGGTTTTGACAAATGTACAATATCATATATTCACAGTTACATTATCATAAAGAACGTATGTCCTAAAAAAATCTCCTGCACTTCACCTATTCAGCCTTCTCTTTTCTCCCTGGCAACCACAGTTCTCTTTATGGTCTGTATAGTTTTATATTTCCCAGAATGTCATGTAATTAAAATCATATAGTATGTAGGCTTTTCAGGCTAGCTTCCTTCACCTTGTAATATGTGTTTAAGATCCACCCGTGTCTTTGTGTAGTTTGAGGTCTCATTTCTTTTTTAAATCACTCATTAATATTTATAAAATTAATATTTATAGTATTCAACATGGTGCTTATGGATGTACCATAGCATGTTTTTCCAACACCAATTGAAGGACATGTTGGTTGCCTTCAGTTTTACGTGATGATGAAAAAAACTACTATAGAATAAAACTACTATTCATGTGCAGATTTTTGTGTGGACATAAATTTTCAAATCAGTTGGGTAAATATCCATGAGCATGATTGCTAGATTGTATGCTAAGACGATTAACTTTGTAAGAAACTGTCAAACTGTTTTCCAAGATGACTGTACCTTTTTGCATTTCGACCAGCAATGAATAAGGGTTCCTATTGCTCCAGATCCTCACCAGCAATTGGTTTTATGTGTGTGTGTTTTAAATTTTAGACATTACAGTTGATGTGTAGTAGTCATATTTTTATTCTTAAAAACTGCTGAAAGACAGCATTTTTTGTTTATTTTTCTGACAATGCAGTAGAATTTAAGGCAAAGATACTGAGAATCCCTGTTCGAACACTGAGAATCCCTGACTTGGCCTCCATTTTACAAAATGAGGATTGACCTCACTGCTAAAGAATTTGCTTTAAAGCCTAGAAGAGCTCTTGCTTAAAACGTTCCCTTAAATCTATGGTTCTCAGCCCTGTCAGACTCAATGCTCCCTTACAGCAAATGTTTGCTATGCCAAAAGGAGAGTTATCAATAATATAACCTAACTATACAGTTTTTAAAAATCAACATAATACCCTGCTACATAAAAGAGAAATTTTTAAAAATTAAGAAATTCTACGTCCCAATATGTAAATGTTCAGTCTTAATCACATTAAAAGACAATGAAGTAGTTAGATATCACTACCTTCTTGAATAAGCAGGTAAGAAGACCGAAAGTCATTCTACATAAGACAGAGAAATTGAAGCAGTGGTATCTTAGTCCATTTGGGCTGCTATAACAAATATATAGACTGTGTGGCTTAAACAAACATTTATTCATCATAGTTCTGGAGGCTGTAAGTCCCAGATCATGGCGCCAGCATGGTTGGTTTCTAGTGAGGGTGTTCTTCCCCATTGCAGACTGCTGACTCTCCATTCTATCTCCACATGACTGAAAGAGAGCCAGAGAGATCCCTGGGTCTCTGGCATAAGGGTACTTATCCCATTCATGATGGGGCATGGACATTTAGTCTGCTAAAAGTGGTATGGGCAGACACTGGAATAAAATCTAGTATTACTCTTGTGTATGAGAAAAAAAGGGCTTATTTGTATATAATGAGAGGGTACAACCCCAGTCAAAGTATGAATAAATTATAGACTTGAAGTAGAAACAATGAGGACATATGATTCTGCAAACGAGCTCAGCATTACAAGTATGGTGTTAGAATTTCCTATATTATGATACAGGATATAAATAGTGACAAAGTGTCACATCTCCTATTTTGAAATTCCATTACATGTTAGAGCATATGTTCAGTCTCAGCTAAAAAGGCATGGGAGGCTATATTCTTGAGTAAGCAATAGGGATTATAGAGTGAATTAGAAAGAAACAGTAAACTAAGGGGCTATATAGAAGTTGTGTGGTGAACCATCAGGGATAGCTGTGGAGTAAGAACTGAAAGGAGACAATCCCAGCGTAATTTCAATGGTATTTTTACAACATCAGTTTTTATCCTTGTGCTACAAAAATAATGTAAGATTGTAATGATATGAAATTAAAAAACATTTTATAGTGAAATGTAGTGAGATTCCCCATGCATTCTGATAATTTAGTAACATTTGCCATCAAGTCACTTAAAAGAAGTCTCACATCTATTATATATTTGCAATCTGTCTTATCATTTTGGCAGTAATTTCATTTCTGCGTTAAAACTCTTTTTAACTAATATGCAATTGGAAAGCCATACTATTGAGTAGATGGAAAGCAGAGAGTAAATAAATTATTCAATAGTTTCAAAATAATGTCTTTATCCCATTTAAGCTTTTCTGACTGTAACATTCTTCACTTAAATTACATTGACTTCAGCTGGACATGGTGGCTCATGCCTGTAATCCCAGCACTTTGGGAGGCCTAGGCAGCCGGATCACCTGAGGTCGGGAGTTTGAGACCAGCCTGACCAATATGGAGGAGCCCCATCTCTACTAAAAAATACAGAATAAATAAACAAAATTAGTTTGTAGTGGTGGCACATGCCTATAATCCCAGCTATTTGGGAGGGTGAGGCAGAATTGCTTGAACCCACAAGGCGGAGGTTGCAATTAGCTGAGATTGCACCATTGCACTCTAGCCTGGGCAAAAAAGAACAAAACTGCATCTCCAAAAAAAAATTACATTGATTTCTTGCATAAATATATATAATTTTTTTCATTATTTCACCTAGTAAAGTATCATTGATTCATACTTGTAGTGGGTTTGGCATCAGGAAACATTAAAACATTGTACAAGACCGTATTTCCTGCATAGGATTTTCCTGCGTGTTTTACAGTATCTAGCATCCCTGCTCCTAAATACTAAATGCTTGAGCTTCCATATCTCTGTCCCAGTCATCAGACAACCAAAAATGCTCTTATGTTTCCAAAATGCCCCTAACCTACAGTACCTGACTTGCTAAGAACCACTCAGCCTAAAGCTACCAATTTTACCCTTGCATGAAGAGTGTTGTAAGTTTCAGCTGTTTGAGTTTATAAAATGAAGTTTGGACAAATGGGTTTCGTAATGATTTCCTGGTGTCAGAAGAGGACATAACATATATGTTTGATGACATGAGAGTTTTAAAGCTGAAGTTAAACAAGTGTCATATTTTTTAAAGGCGCCTCAAAAATGTTCTTAAGGAGTAAACTAGCTATTAGCAAAGAGACAGCAGGAAAGCTTAGATTAGAAGCTAATTTGCTCTTATATTCTTCTTGTTCTCATTGTTTTAGTCCACAAAGGTAGGTTAGGATAAGAAAACTTAAAAACAGGCCGGGCGCGGTGGCTCACGCCTGTAATCCCAGCACTTTGGGAGGCCAAGGCGGGTGGATCACGAAGTCAAGTCAGGAAGGAGACCATCCTGGTCAACATGGTGAAACCCCGTCTCTACTAAAGATGCAAAAAATTAGCTGGGCATGGTGGCGCATGCCTGTAATCCCAGCTACTCGGGAGGCTGAGGCAGGAGAATTGCCTGAACCCAGGAGGCAGAGGTTGTGGTGAGCCGAGATCGTGCCATTGCACTCCAGCCTGGGTAACAAGAGCGAAACTCCATCTCAAAAAAAAAAAAAAGAAAGAAAAGAAAAAAAATACTTAAAAAGAGAAAGAAACTGATATGTAAGTATTTACCGTGTACCAAGGCTCTACTGATACCTCCAAATCTAATTTCATAAAGCTTTTTCAGGAATCTATTAAGTACTGTCATCACCTAATAGTGGAGGAAAATGATTTTCTGAGAAATTGTACCTCTGTTGAAAAACAGAATCTGCCAGAAAGAGGAACAAGGAGAAAACAGAATGTTGGAAATGGGGCAAATTGGAAATTACTCATTCTGTTGAATAGGACAGTAGGCTCACTGGGTGAGAGACATCAGTATGTTTTGAGGGAAATGGAAAGCATTTGTGAACTGGTAGGTCCAGGCACTCTGTACTTTTTAACTTGTTCTGCAGTCTTTTGTCCAAGTTGTAAGAATATACAATTGTCAACTTGTTCCCTAGGGAAGTAACAAAATGGACCACCTAAGGGTTAGGCTTTTTGCTTCAGGTCTAGCTAGATCCCCGTTAAACGGTGGGGTCTAAGTTTGTACAATAAACATTTCAGTCTGAACAACGAAAGAGGTTTCCCTTAGCTCAGTGTAAAGAGTAAATGCAAGTGAAATGAACTACTTTCTGAGATTTTATGGACAGAAAATCTCTGAGTGTTTTATGTGCCACCCTTAGCAACTCTACATTTAAATTATGCTGGGTCTTGTGCTTTAATCCTGGAGTTTCAAAGGCAGTGTGCTGGAGCATGCTCCTACCAGCTTGTGAAGGTCAGTTGCTAAATTTTTAAGAATTTTGTATAGGTTAAACTGCTGATAATTTAAAGTCAGCTCATGATGGGAATATTTACGTCACAGAAATCAGCAAGCTCTACAAATCAGGTCTCTACTCCCCCCGCCCAGAGCCTGTTGTTAAACATTTATCTATACTACTGTTTAAAGGTTATAAAATCATTCTCCTGTAGTTACTGGTCTTTGATTACACTCAAAGGATCTTGGCTTTCTCAGTTTCTTTATAGGACACAAAGTCTTTTGTCATATGACAACTACTGAAAAAATTATTTGCTTTCTTGCCATAACCTATTGGAATGAAGAAAATAACAGTTTCTTATTTCGGGGTAGATGTTCAGTGCAAATGGTGGCGTTAATCAATTTGTGGCTCATTATCATTAAGGCTTTTACTGTCTCCATTTATCTTCATTCTTTACTCCCATTGCCCTCTGGTGTCATTGGCAAACATTCTAATCAATTTAATGTCAGTCTTCTTTTATATATATTCTTATAAAATGTGTACTGTTCTGCATAAATCTATGAACTTACAGAAATGGTTTATCTCATTCTAGTATATTTAATACCTTTTACAGCCAGAACTAGTTTTAAGATTCTTCACTTGACTATGTTAGCGACCAATTGCCCTGTGGAAAGAGAAAGACTGCATTTAGTCAACTTCCTACCAGCCATTCTTGAGGACTTCCATATCTCCACATTCTTGCCAGCACTCAACAATTATCAAGCTGGCTATTTCCAGGCTAGTAGGTGTAAAGTCATATGTTTCATAAATTTACATTTTTGATTACTAAGGAGTTTGAGTATCTTCTTATATTCTTGCTAGTGTTTTGGGTTTTCTTTTCCATGAATAGCCAATAAATATATACTTTGTGCAATAATTTTTGCCATGGAGTTTGTCTCATACATTTTAAATATTAATCTCTCATCAATTTTATATCCTGAAAATATCTTTGGAAGAAAAATTTAAGTACCATTAATATCGAGCCCTTAAAATTAGAAGCCCATAAGTTCATACTTTTTAGGGATTGTGTAAAAAAAGAAAACAGTCCCTATCTTCCCCTTCATATTCCCCATTGGTTCTTTCCTCAGTCAGGACTGGTTAGACCATGTTGCACTACCAAACATCCCCCAGATCTTTGTGACTTAAAACAGGCTACAAGCCTGAGTGAGAAGTGAACATGTCAAGTGTAGATCAACAGAGTTTGTGCTTGTCATAGTTGCTCAGGGACTGATGTATCAGCCATCACGTTAAGTAGTGCTGGCTGCTAAGACAAAGGGAAGAGAGAGAATCCTGGAGGGTCTACACCAACCACTAAATAATTTGCCTGGATGAGACATATATTTCCCACAAGTCACTGGCCAGGAATAATCATGAGGCCTTATGAATTTCCAAGACGACAAGGAAGTAACATCCTGCCATTTTCTAAGAAAGAAAGATACAGAGAGATATAAATAGTTAACAAAATACACTAATTCACTCTTCTGACCACCAAATAGGTCACTTATTTTCTTCCCCCACTGCAGACAAATCATCCTTTCTTGAGAGAGACTGCCCCAAAGTCAACTTCAGTTAGCACATACAACTCAAAGCCTAACATCCCAACTCAATGAGACAGAAATACAAGCCTTTACATTAGGTCCAATGTGATTCTTCACTATCTGGAAACCTATAAACTAAGATGACAAGTTATTCGTTTCTTACACACCCAATATAGCTTGCCAGAATAGGGAATGGATAACAATAAACAATCTTGTTCAGGAGGGAAAAAAATGGGACCCTTGGGGTCAGTGGGATGTAGCAATTCTGAAATCACCCTGGGATCATATATGGGGGCCCAGGGCCCATTCTGCTGAGGTGGGGGGATGCTTCTACTTAGGTCTCAATTCTATTTCCTGGGAGAAACTTCTACTCCCTTATTCCCCAGTGCCTATGGCTTCGCCCTTGGGGAGTTTATTGCTTCTTCATTATCTTCCTAGGCTCTATCTGAGGAGAGCCTGAGAAAATGTATCCTTCTTAATGGCTGAGAAGCTTTCTCAGTCTGAGTTAGGGCCCAAGTATGATTTTTAAGTTCCAAATAGTCATCAAATTTTGATCTAGTTTTATGCTTCTTTAGACTACAACTATAAATGTGATTCGGTTCTTATCTGTTGGATTCCAAGCAGCAGCATGTGCCAATAGACATGTTCATAATTATTTTCAAGACTGTGCTACTTTCAATTAAATGCCCAGCTTGAGCTTACAAGGTTGTAGTGGGAAAATCATAGCCTTTTTCTCTTTTCACTAGGCCTTATTGTCCTCTTGAAAAGAGGCTACCACCTTAACAGGACCTGTGCCCTATGATAATTGATCATTCAGAAGTTTTAAGCTTTGCCTATGCCTTTGATGTGGTTCTTGCTGTAAAACTAATTTCTAGCATATCTTCGTTACTCAGAAGTCTTCTCATTTTTCTCTTTTACCAGCTGGAGATGAGAGGCAGTGCCTCTCCCAATGGGACAAGTTTCAAATCTTCCAGGCCCTCTGGTTCCCTTTTATTCTTGCTTGTAATCCAGCTAATTCTTTCCTGAGTTAATTAATTTCTTGTTTGTTGACAAATATAGCCAATGGTAACTAAAATTCTCTTTTCCAACCTCTTGTCCCACAAATGCAAGTTTAGCGAGCATATACATGATCTGCCTACCACTGTGTCACAAGCGACATTTTTACCAAATGTTTCACCACTCTGTAATGTGGATTGTTAACCTTCTAGCCTCTAACCTTCTTGCCACCTAACCCTTAGGCCAATGCCGAACCATTTTTGATTTCATTCATAGCAATGCCCCATTTCCATATGTTTATTTGTAGCATGATCCAAGTGTTCTTCCCTCCAAGATGGATGACTCATGAAGCAGGTGACTGTGCGGTCCTGCTGCTTCTTGCACTACCTTCCCCTGTGTCACTGAGTTCGAGAAGACAATTAGCTTATTTTCTTGATATGGTTTGGCTGTGTCCCCACCCAAATCTCATCTTGAATTCCCACACGTTGTGGGACCTGGTGGAAGGTAACTGAATCATGGGGGCAGGTATTTCCCATACTGTGCTTGTGACAGGGAATAAATCTCATGAAAACTGATGGGTTTAAAAAGGGGAGTTTTCCTCCACAAGCTCTCTCTTTGCCTGATGCCATCCACTTAAGATGTGACTTGCTCCTCCTTGTCTTCTGCCATGATGGTGAGGCCTCCCCAGACATGTGGACTTGAGTCCAATTAAACTTCCTTTCTAAATTGCCGAGTCTCGGGTATGTCTTTAATCAGCAGCATCAAAATGAACTAATACATTTCTTTTAAGGCCTAATAGTTCTGATTCAGTTGCCCAAATATAACATTGAAATAACACTCAATGAATATCAAAATCTAAATCATCAATATCTACAATTAATAGAGCTAATATCTCTTTTCCTCCTGGCTACAAATGTAGTAATCTTGAGGAAATTTCTCATATGATTTGCCTTCTTGCCAGACATTTTAATTACCAGTATAAAGAACAGATGGGTAACTTGGTAATACCTGTCTTTTGTCAAAATATGTTTGCATAATCAGAAATTTTCAGGGAATTACATTAAGGCTACTCAGGGTCCAGCTTCATGGATTTGTCCTTTCAGTGGATCCTCGAGTAATTCTAGACGTTAATGTATTATAGTACATGTTTTGGGGAATAAGAGAAATGAATCATGCCTACCCCAAACCCCAGGGTAGAGGAGTAACAGACTCTTTCATTAGGCTTGAGGGGGCTGGAACCAGCTTCGTGTTTAGAGTAGAAATAGGACCCAGACCCATGTGACAATGCTAAAACACAGAGGACGCAAGAGGTGGGTGGAGAAGGTAATGAAGTCTGAATAGGCTAAAGGGCCAAAGCAACCCCGAATTTATTTTTTGTTTTGAGATGGAGTCATTTTTTATTGAATTTTAGGTTTTGGGGTACATGTGAAGAACAGCAACCCCTAATTAACCACAGCTATGAGCTTACCATGAAGACTCAAGCTCCTCATGAACCCAGGTGGTTAACACTTGATCATTGGGTATAAGAGTGTCAATATGACAGAACTTGCAGATGGAGAAAAGTGATAACATCAAAGAGAAATGTGGGCAAGTTCATGGGATCTGTATGTAGAGCAGGGTTTGGCAATCCTTTCCTCTAAAGGGCCAGATTTTACTTTGCAAGCCATATATGGTCTTTGCCTCTCCTTCTCCTTCTACTTCACAGTCCTTCAAAAGTGTAAAAACCTTCAGAGTTCCTGGGTATACAAAATCAAGTTCTGGACCATATTTGGCCATGGGCATAGCTTGTCAGTCACTGGTATAGTCTGGTCAAATCTTCGAAGGATCATGGCTATTGGGAAGCCACCAAGGAAGCAAGGAGCATCTGCAGGAAAAACTCATGCCAAATGATAGAGCCCTTATTGGTCAGAGGCTGAGCTACGAGACCAAATATCTAGCTACCGGCAGCTATGCAGAGAAACCTAGAAAAGATGCAGATGTGCCCTCTCTCCCTATGGCTTAGTGGACATCACTTCTCACCCAGAAAACAGATGCAGAAAAAGCTTCAAAACATACCTTTAAACATGAATGCAATTAAGTATTTTGAACTTGGCTGGAAAGAATTATTGTTTTAGACCACTTTTTCTGGTGCTGAGTGGGAATGAGGCTCCAGAGCTAGGAAGAAATGGATTATAGAGAGTTTCTGTTCTTTCCAATTTGACTTTCAAGTCGATACCTTTTTTTACAAAGATTTTTGAGTAACCACCAGTGAATGTTAGGGGAAACCAACAAACATCTCTCTGCCAGGGTTGCTTTGAGTGTCTCGCTTGCACACTGCCCATTCCACTCTTACTTTGTGGCTACAGCTTTTGTACTCCTTTCTCCTTATGCACATTTAAACCTCTGATAAGAGAGAAATATGTGACCCACAATTATTTTGAATCACTTTGTACAAGAGAGGTAAGATCTATTTTATAAATGCTTTATTGATTTGAGTAACTTTTCTAGACTGTGAAATCTGGGTACTTTCAAACCAATCCTGACAACACCAAACCCAAGGAAAGATGCTATCAAAGCTTACCTGATTAGGAAAAACATGATCTAGGCTATAAGAAAATTATTAGAATAATTAATTCTGATTACTGGAAACATTCAAAATTTTAAAACATATCAAAAGTTTGATTATAAAAACAAACTTCAAAATAACTGCTACACTTGTAGTTTGCTATTCTCAATACAAAAATCTGTAGATCAAAGATGCCCCCAAATCTTGAGCTAATTTCTATGCAGGGTTTTTTGGCTCCTTTAATGCCTTGTAGGATATATGTGTGTGTGTGTGTATGTGTGTGTGTGTGTGTGTATGTGTGAAAATAATTGCGCTTTAGGTTCTGGGGTACATGTGCAAAACATGCAGGATTGTTGCATAGGTACATATACGGCAATGTGGTATGCTGTCTCCATCCCCCCGTCATCTATATCTGGCATTTCTCCTGTTTTCCCTCCCTAAGCCTTGTGGGTTTTTTAGCTTAAGAAGTAGGAACAATCATGTTCACTTTTGGAGCACTTAAACTCTTGTAATTATAACTTTTGAGCAGTAATACTGGGAAAATGTCTTTTATGATTTGGAGAAGTCCTAGTCCATGTACCTTTGGTTTTCACACCTCCTTTTGAAAGTCTTACTGGGGTTTTTCCCTGGTTTTTACCTTTGCATTCTACCTGCAGAGACATGTCAGAGCAGAGTTGCACAGGGTTTGAGTTAGGGTGGTACATATGGTATAAACCAGGTTGGGCCTTGTGGAATCCCCAGGGCCAAGGCAAACAGGAGTCCCAGTGATGGAGTATGGCTGTCAAAAGTGTATACACACCAGCTTCATGATGGCTTTTCCTGTCTTTAATTCAGAGGCAGCCCAAGTCCCCCTGCCCATTTCTATCCTGACTTTTCACTACTGTAAAATTTGGATTTAAAGAGTACTTGCCATTTTGGAAGGCTGTGGTAGGAGGATCGCTTGAGGCCAGGAGTTTGAGACCAGCCTGGGCAACATAGCAAGACCCAATCTTTAAAACAAAAAGCTAAGCATAGTAGTACATGTCTGTAGTCCTAGCTACTCAGGAAACTGAGGCAGGAGGGTGACTTAAACCCAGGAGTTTGAGGTCACAGTGAACTATGATTGTACCTTAGCCTGGAAGATAGGGTGAGACATTATCTCTAATATTCAAAAACATTTTTAAATAAAGAACACTTGCATTTTATCTGTTGGCCTTATATACAGTAACATTATATACTTGAGATGACTTAGGAGTCTTCAGAAAAACTTGAGCCAGCCATTTTTCACACACTACGCACCCTTCCAAGAATTTCTGCCTATGTGATAGGCAGAAATTCTTGGAAGGGTGCGTAGTGTGTGCATCTGGGAACGATTCTGTCCTGGTGAGTCCCTAGTCTATCAGGTTGCTCCTTGTCTGACCAATCCTTGAGCAGTAGAGAGTTTAACAATTAATGGTTCTGGACATGTTTAAATTTGGGGCACAAGTGAACTTCACACAGTTAGTGATCTGCTTGAAGTTAGCATTTGACTTGTAGGTCAATGGACCTCAGCAGGATCTTGAGTCAGCAGTTGACCTGCAAGTTCTCTGGAGAATGCTTCTAATGGTTTAAAGTTACAACCATTAGAGACTTCAACGGTTGTAACTTTCCCAAAGGATTTGGGGTTAATAAAGACAGTGACGTTTCTGAATAAAAGACAAAGCGTTTTCATAAACCATGAATAATTGCCACCGTAAAGTGTCCTTCCCTGGCAATGAAGAGGATAAATGTGTTAGGATAGCCTAGACAGAAACCACGAGATCTAAAGTATCTCTTTCTTTCTATTTTTAAAAATTATGCCACTGTAATTGCTGCGGCTTAAACCCATCCAGAAAGTAAACATGCCATTACTACTACATTTTCACTCACAGCAGACAATTTTACAAAATTTATTTGAAGATTCTCAACCAATCCTGTCATTCATGGTTTCAATCTCTATCACTTTTACAGTTTTTTTCAACATTTTAGTTACAGATGAGACATGAAAGGACATATCTTTGCTTATTCTAGAATAGTTTGCACATCATTGCTGAGTATCAGAGCCAATTTGTCCCAGTGGTAATGAATTGTACCACGAAAGATTTTAGCAAGGTCCATTTGAAGCTATCTGCTGACACCATGCATCCTTCCTGGATTTTACAGACCTTCTCTTAATGAATTTTAAAACCTGATCATTCCCATCTCTTTTCTAGCACTGATGAATACTAGTTAGCAGTCCAGATCTCTTTGGCCTGTGAGAGGAACAAAGAACTGATATGTCTCCAAACAAAAACTATAGAAATTTTCTTTGTTCCATGTGAGTGTAAGTATTTCTGATTCTCATTCTTGATAAGGCTAGAAAACATTTATTAAATTCATGGCTGTATACCATGTATCTGAGGCCTCATTAACCTCTAGCAATGCTATCATATCCAGCATAGTGACTATGATGTGGGCTACTCTGCTGAGCTTGCAGTGGCCTGCAGTTATTCTCCAGGATTCATTCAATTTCTTTATTGTCAGAGTAATAAACT
The DNA here is from genome assembly GCA_028533165.1 of Leontopithecus rosalia. Lineage (NCBI taxonomy): Eukaryota > Metazoa > Chordata > Mammalia > Primates > Cebidae > Leontopithecus > Leontopithecus rosalia. Next base: position 87,197,460 of record CM052662.1, read on the forward strand.
AAATGGAGATGTAATAGGGATCACCATGCTTATATCCTTTAGATCTTTAGGGATGGTACTCTTCTCTGCCACTTTTTCTGAAATTTGATATTGTTTCATTTTTTTTTAATTTTTGTTTTTTGAGGTGGAGTCTCACCCTGTCACCCAGGCTGTAGTGCAGTGGTGCAATCTCAGCTCACTCCAACCTCTGCTGCCTGAGTTTAAGCAACTCTCCTGCCTCAGCTTCCCGAGTAGCTGGTACTACAGGCACATGCCGCCATACCTGACTAATCTTTTGTATTTTAGTAGAGATGAGGTTTCACTATGTTGCCCAGGATGGTCACAAACTTCTGAGCTCAGGCAGTCTGCCCACCTCAGCCTCCCAAAGAGCTGGGATTATAGGCATAAGCCACTGCACCTGGCCTCATTTTTTAACTGTCTGTTGAGTGTGGGGTATTTCAGAGACTTCCACTTGCTCTTTCCTACTATGATGGTTCCTGTCTATAGACCCAAGATCCAATTTGAGAGTTATGCCAACTTCCAAATATGTCAATCCTAGTTATACACTGGAAGACTAGCAAAATGACTGCTTGTCTCGTTAGCTAGCATTAATGGGAATGGTAACTGTACCCACATTAACTGCGAGTTTATTTCGTCTCTAGAGACACTGCAATTCCCTGCAGGCTAAGCCCCCTGGGCTGCACCTCTATCCTTGCTGGTTGTTAGGTAGTTTTGTCCCCCTAGTTTCTGGCATGTATGTACCACCACCTGGTCCCTCATTAGCTCCATTGCTATCAATGAGGACACCTAGACCAACTAGATATACTGTAAGCCAGAATCTATTTATTATTTGGTCTTTCCATGCCAGCTCTAACAGCAGAGACTTGATTTTGCTCCTTGGGTATCAGTGTCAACTAAGAACCTACATTTAAAAGTTCTTGAACTGTCTGGTTATTCCCCTTATGTTCACATAAATGGCTATAGATCTTGTTGGGAAATGACTGGTAGAATCATTACAGTGGACGGTTGTATTCGTTCATTTTCATCCTGCTGATAGTGACATAACTGAGACTGGATAATTTATAAAGAAAAAGAGGTTTCATGGACTCACAGCTCCACATGACTAGGGAGGCCTCAGAATCATGGCAGAAGGAAAAAGGCATGTCTTACATGGCAGAAGGCAAAAGGCATGTCTTACATGGTGGGTGTGGTGGCAAGAACAGTAGGGGGATACTGCCCCCATGATTCAATTATCTCCCACTGGATCACTCCCACAACATGTGGGAACTATGGAAGCTATAATTTAAGATGAGATTTGGGTGGGGACACAGCCAAACCATAATCATTGTGACCCTGGCCCCTCTCAAATCTCATGTCCTTAAAACCAGTCTTGCCTTCCCAACAGTCCTCCAAAGTCTTAACTCATTTCAACATAAACTCAAAAGTCCACAGTCCAAAGTTTCATCCAAGATAAGGCAAATCCCTTCTGCCTATGAACCTGTAAAATCAAAAGCAAGTTACTTACTTCCTAGACACAATGAGGGTACAGGTATTAAGTAAACATACCAATTTCAAATGGGAGAAATGGGTCAAAATGAAGGGATAGAATGCCCTGTGCAAGTCCTAAATTCAATGGGGCAATCAAATCTTAGAGCTCCAAAGTGATCTTCTTTGACTCCCTGTTTCATATCCAGAGTGCACTGATGCAAAAGGTGGGTTCCCATGGTCTTGGGCAGCTCCACCCCTGTGGCTTTGCAGGGCACAGCCTCCCTTCTGGCTGCTTTCATGGGCTAGTGTTGAGTGTCTGTGGCTTTTCCAGGCACACAGTGCAAAGCCACAGTGTACCCCCTTCTGGGGTCTGGAGGACAGTGGGTCTCATCTTACAGTTCCACTAAACAGTGCCCAAGTAGGGACTCTGTGAGAGGACTTCAACTCCACATTTCCCTTCTGCACTGCCCTAGCAGAGGTACTCTATGTGGACCCTGCCCTTGACATCCAGGGGTTTTCATACATCCTCTGAGATCTAGGTGGAGATTCCCAAACCTCAATTCTTGACTTCTGTGCACTCGCAGCAGGCTCAACAACACGTGGAAGCTGCCAAAGCTTGGGGCTTGCACACTCCGAAGCCATGGCAGATCTTACCCTGGCCTCTTTTAGTCCTGGCGAGAATGGCTAGGATGTAGGACCTCAAGTCTCCAGGCTGCACACAGCAGGTGGGCCCTGGGCCTGGACCATGAAACCATTTTTTTCTTCCTAGGCCTCCAGGCCTGTGATGGGAGGGACTGCCTCAAAGGTCTCTGACATGCCCTGGAGACATTTTACCCATTGTTTTGGTAATTAACTCCCCGCTCCTTGTTACTTATGCAAATTTCTGCAACTGGCTTGAATTTCTCTTCATAAAATGGGTTTTCTTTTCTATGGCATTGTCAGGCTGCTAATTTTTTTTTATTTTAAGTTTCATGCTCTATTTTTCTTTTAATACTAAATACATTTAACAGCAGCTAACTCACCTCTTGAATGTTTTGCTGCTTAGAAATTTCTTCTGCCAGGTACTCTAAATCATCTCTCTCAAGTTCAAAGTTCCACAAATCTCTAGGGCAGGAGCAAAATGCTGCCAGTCTCTTTCCTGAAACATAGTAAGAGTCATCTTTACCCCAGTTCCCAACAATTTCCTCATCTCCCTCTGAGACCACCTCAGGCTGGATTTTATTGTCTATATCATCAGCATTTCAGTCAAAGCCATTCAACAAGTCCCTAGGAAATTCCAAACTTTCCCACATTTTTTTGTCTTCTGAGCCCTTCAAACTGTTCCAACATCTGCCTGTTACCCAGTTCCAAAGTTGCTTCCACATTTTCAGGTACCTTTACAGTGGCACCCCAGTCCTGGTACTAATGTGCTATATTACTCTGTTTTCATACTGCTAATAAAGACATACCCAAGACTGGGTAATTTATAAAGAAAAAGAGGTCTAGTGGACTCACAGTTCCACGTGGCTGGGGTGGCTTCACAATCATGGTAGAAGGTGAAAGTCACATCTTACATAGTGGCAGATGAGAGAATAAGAACAAAGCGAAAGGTATTTCCGTTTATAAAACCATCAGATCATATAAGTCTTATTCGCTACCACAAGAACAGTAGGGAGGAAATTCCCCCATGATTCAATTATCTCCTACCAGTTCCCTCCCACATCATGTGGGAATTATGGGAGCTACAATTCAAGATAAGATTTGGGTGGGGACACAGCTAAACCATATCACTAATGAATTCTCACAGTTCATTTGGGACTTAATTTCTCTCTTCCCTTAAAAAATCTGGCACACACTCAGCTGGCTTGTGCTGTAACTTTACTGTAGTTATCAGCCTAAAATCTAGGAGAGAAAATGGGGGCATTTCCTGAAATGGGTGCCTGATGCCTTGTGAGGAAGAACCCTTTGAAGAAACCTTCCGCATCAGGTCAAAGTTAGCCTTTAATAGGGAGGTCTGGGCAACTTTTATAGACTCTGGTTCAAGGAGAGCCACAATTCACAAGGAGACTCATCCAGACACCTTTTTACCATGTTTTCCCAAATAGAGCCTTGTTCTTAGCATAGAAAACATTGTCTTAGCTGAGCATTATCTTGAAAGCAAGATAATGATAATTACTGCTTTCAATAAAGCGAGATAATGACAATTATTATTATCTTGCTTTCAATAGTCTTTGAACCTTCTCAGTTTTAACTATGAAATTTGGAGACTGTTCATTAGTGGAGATTATTCATTAGTTGAGTTTGCTCTCCTGTTCCTAAAAACACTTCTTTGTAAGTGACTAAATAGGCCTTCGAGTTCTCACACTTAGTTTTCAAACTCTTTATGGCCTTTAGTGTCTCATAGCCCCTCTGCAGTTAGTTAACACAACTTATTATTAATCAGTCAATTCTACTTTCCTTGTATCTATTGTTACTCTTATTATCTTTTACATGCCTGAGTTGTCCCACTGGCAAAGATATACCTCCAGCAGAATATTTATCTTGTCCTAACTACCAGTGAAATTTTTATCAACTGGGCCTCTACCTTGTGGCAGGCAGTAGCCTTGCCCCACATAGCACTTAAGATGGGGTACTTCTGACCACCCGGCTGGAGAGTGAGCCAGTCCCCAAACTGCATCTTGCTACCTGCCTTCCTGGACCATCCAGGTATACAAGTTGTGTTAGTTTTGTCTTCCAGAAAGGGGTCACAAAGACAGAGATAGGAATGCAGGAGTTTTACTGTTGATAATGCCTATGAAACATACAAGAAAAGTAAACAGGAATAGAAAAAGCCTTCAGACTGTGATGCAGGTCTGACACCTATGACAGAAGGGAAGGAAGGAAAGGGGATTAGATAGAAACAGCATGAGACTGAAGTACAGCTGACAGAGTTTGGCCAGCTTGATGGAGAGCTTCAGAACAAAGATTGTCTATCACAGGAAGTTTGCATTGGCCAGACGTAGCTGCACTTTGGCTGGGAGCTGTCTAGGAAGGGTTGTTCTTGGCTCAAACATAGCAATAGCTCCCAAAGGTGCTGCAGCTAGAAGCTGTCAATAGACTACATTCCCCATTACAGGTTCTCTCTTAAAAGGAGATCTAAGCAATGAACTTTTGAACTACCATGCTGCCAAATTAGGTATTTGCTACAGGCTAGGCATTACTGTTTTTACATTTCATCTCCATCTAGAATTATTTCCCATCTGTTGGAATAACATTCATTAGAATTTACTAGAAAGTTCTGGGTTGTAAAAAAATAAAGTTTTTAATATCCTGTTTTCTTGAGAATGTCTCTAGGTATAGAGTCCAAGTTTTCTCTCTTCTTTACTTTAAGTAAATCAATTGTCTTCTGCCTTCCATGCTACTTTGACAGTTCAGTCACGATTCTAACTACCTTTATTTTGTACATTATCTTTCATTTCTTTTTGGCTGCTTTCATAATCTATCTTTCTGTAACATTTATGATGTGTTAATGTGTGGTTTTATTTTTATTTTTACTGCCTTGGACTTCTAAGTCTTGGCTTATTAGTAATTGTAAAAAGTTACCAGCACTACCTATCTCTCCCTTAGGCTCTGACATCCTTTTGGAACTCCAGTTAGACTTGTATTACTTTTCATTCTCTTCTCTAAATTTCATGCCTTCTCTTTTATATTCATATATCAATCCTTCTGGCTGCATTTTGGAAGTCTCCTCAGGTTAGACTTCCAGTTTAGACAGAGCAAAAATAAAATGTATAGCTTAATTCATGCTCTAAATTTCATGTTTTATGTGCTGTAATCTTCTTTTCTACATGTTTTATCTGATTGTGTTTAAAATCTTTTAGTTCTTATTCTTGAAAATCTCATTCCCAGCTCATTTTTAAGGATCTAATTTCTTTAATCATATATGCTTTTTATTCTGATTCATAATTTTGATGTCTGAAAATTTTGTTGTCTACTTCTGCTGGTTCTTACTCATAGTATGTTTTCATTATTATTTTGTGATCTGTATTTTGATATGTGTGTGTAGATGCTCAATTTTCTGGAGTTTAACCATGGGAATTCCATAGGACCTCTTAAATTACTCAGAAAGGATTGATATTTTCTTTTATGAGTAACTCAACTGGATGGGCCACAGGATTTAGTTATTCTCCATATTAGCTCACAGAGAAGCAGCTCAAAAATCTCCAGAGTTCAGAAGAAACTGACAGGTCAAGAGGCTGATGTGGAAGTGCCTGAGTATCACCCAGCATTCCTAGTTTTAAATAGTTTGAGAAATTTTTCATATTCTTTAATTTTTTCCCAGCCTGTTGATGCTTACTAAAAGAATTTTTTTTAATATTTCTATTCTCTTAGATTCATTGTGGGTTTTTTTTTCAAGATATTTAATCTACCATACTCCTGGAATTATAAATACTGATAACTCTTATCTATTATATTTTTCATGGAGTCCCAACTTTTCCCCAAATGTTTCTTACTGGGAAGTAAGATTGCACATTCTGGCAACCAAGTACTTTAAATAAACCAACTTTCAATAAAAATTTAACTTATACAAAAATATTTCTGTGAGAAAAGCTCCCTGTTGAGGAGAAAAGAAGAGGTTAACATAGTCCAAGACAGATAAAGAATATGTTTGTCACCAAAGGGTTTTTTTCCAAATACTATCTTGATATCAACAAAATTTCCATCTCTTTCTGGTTTACTCATACTCAATCTTTAGAACCTCCACGTTTCTTTCTCTAGATCTCTCATCTGTTCCTTTCCTTCCTTTCCATCCTCACTAGAGTCCAAATTTTCAGGCTCTGTTTTGAACGTTCTTAGAGTAGCATTCAATCCATTGGAGAGTAGACACATGCATTTCCACTGACCCTTGAAAGACATTCCCAGCCATTCCTCTCTACCGCTCACTAAAGCCTGTTGCAATACCACGGTCTGCTGATCTGTGGCCTCAGTCTTGAGTGTCTTATTCCCTGCAGAACACTCAACCTGAGCACTCAATATGTTGCAACACTTTAAATAAATGTTTGAGTGAAATCCTTTTGATTGTGTGGTTTAAAAAAATGGTTAAAAGGTTTCACATTCCTTTCATGCAATTAATGCATATTAGTTTCCAGGCAATGAGCTAGGTGCTAGAATGAGCAGGAGAATGAACATGACCCCTGTCTTGAAGGAGACCTTTTAAATAAGTTACGTAAAGAAATAGTTTTCATGTGACTTAAGACATTCTTCACATCTCTTGGTAACCAAAGAAATACAATCCAAAATCTGAGTAAACCTGTCTTCTACAGAGAACTAGGAGAAGAGAACAGATGAAGGTGTATCTGAGTATCTGAAGATTGCAAGCCTATATTTTTGAGCACGAGAGTTCCTTCTACAACGTGCACAAACAAAATGTATTTCTGCAGAGAAAGATACCTGATATTCACATAAAATAGACTGGTCTTAAGGAACCTTTTAATTCCCATCCAAAGTAGGGAAAGAGATTCTGGCAAATTTGCTTCTTCCAGAAAAAATGAAGAAAAATGAGTATGTGAAAGTTAGATGGAATAATTTACTGTGTTTATGGTAAATAAAAAATTTTAAATAGACTACTGGTATGACAATCTGATTACCATATCTGAGGTTCCTCAAAACACTTCAGAGACTATTCACCTTAAAATTATCTACTTGATAGAATACAGAAGCTAAACCTTTTAACCTTGAGATTATGATTTGCATACCTTGCAATTTTCTCCAGCTCTAAAACTGAACTAGTTAATAATTATTAGTAACTAATAACTATTCAACCACTTAAGTAACCTACCATTGTGAACTCCATTGTTATAGAGGTCTAAAATTAATCAAAAATTAGTGTTCTTCATCCAATAAATTATATATATGAAATGTTACAGTTTAGACTCGTTATGCAGCGCTCTCATTCAATAATTTGACATAGGAGAAGCAAGACTCCATCTATACTTTACACTAGCAATGTAGAAAGCCTGATCTGTGATTACTAGAATGAAGTTCTGAGTGTTCCTTTGTGGTGGCTGTAACTCCATTACAGGGTAGTCCTTGACTTTGCTGGCAACTGTCTCCACCTCTGTTCTACTGACTTTACCATAAGCCTACTCCACCCCGCTGTGAAACACTGGGAATCTGGGAATAAGGATAGGGCAAGATCCATGATAATAGCAGGACATTAGTTATGTGCTTTTTTTGTTTTGGTAATAGGTGAAGATATTATTCAGAAGGGAGTGTTTCTATGTGTAGCCACATTGTTTCTATGAAATAGACCAGGGGTCCTTCCCATTTTGTTCCTGAGGAAATAGCCCTGTTGCCGAGGATTGTCCCAAAGACTCACTGTAAAATCATAACAGTATAGGAGGAAATTGCAAATGACTGGGCATTTGAGTGTCTACTATGTTCTAGGGCTTTGCTAGGGAAATCACATTTGCCTATACATAGCAAAATCACCAGTCTCAAGCGGGAAAGTCAGGAATAGTTCTAACAGCACTGAGAAGTTAGGAGGGTCTGGCAGATAGTAAGTCTCCCTGGAACTAGAAAATTCAGAAGCCTTTTGTGATACATATTTGAAAGATCAGAAGAATGGTAGCAGTTTCATTTCAAAGATGAGCAATTCGATATTTCAGTATGAGTTAAATGCTTTACATAGATTCTCATTTAATCTTCTGGTAATCTTTCCTTGTCTCACAGACTGGAAAACTGTGATATAAAGAGATTAGGTAACTTACCACAATCAGTAAAGTAACAAAGACTTCCAGGAAGATCGAGTTGAAGTCATTTTCCTTCCACTTAGTACAATAAAAAACCTGGACTGTATATTTTTAAAAAGGCCCTAAAACGTAGAGAAAAGGCTAATAGGCTAGGAACCCTAAGATCCAAGATCAACAGGGTGGGATATTCCCAGGGCTTTCTTTTAGCCTCGTATATCTCAGAGTTGGAAGTGAAATGGCTAGCAAACTGGAAATGCCAGTGGGCATAGACCAAAAAGATCCTAACAAAAACTTCCTTTCTCTACTAAAACAATCAGAAAAGGAGGGCACCTAGCAAGGCAGAAAGGTTTTAGATAACAACTTCTCGATGTCAGCCAAATATCACAGAAAAACTGGTGAAGAGCTTAGGGTTTTACTTTTGGAGCTTGGAAGGTAGTATCAGCAGGCTAAGTAGGGAAACCTCTGCTATCAGGGAACTTCCCCTACCCAGAGTGCCAGTGGAGACAGTACGGAATACCTGGACTTCTACCTCCACTCTGCATAATGAAATGGCACCTCCTCTTTTCCCCTGCTGAAGCTGTGTCAGGAAAAAAACAGCTAAACACCTTGTAAAAATAAGATTTAAAGTCTCAAAAATGAAACCTTTCACACTGCAAAAGTGTTAAGGGGATGAAAAAATAAGCTACAAACTGAGATAAATTATTTGCAAACCATTTATTTGACAAAGTATTTGGAATATATCAAATACAAAATTCAACAATAAAAAGAGAATCCAATTTGAAAATGGGTAAAAGACATGAACAGACATTTCACCCAAGATATATACTCTTGAAATGTTACATAGAGTATATCCGATTAATAAATGACATAGTCTTTAGGAAGAGTGTATACAATGTTGAAAAGATGTTTAACATTAGTAGACATCAGGGAAGTGCAAATTAAAATTACAATGAGTTATTACTATACACTTATCAGAATGGCTACGTTACAAAACAGAACATCAAATGCTGATAAGGACTTAGAAAAATTAAACCACTTATATTGCTGGGAATATAAATAATATAGACATTCTGGGAAACAGTTTGACAGTTTTTTAAAAAGCTAAACATTCCAGCATTCCAGCAATTACACTTCTGGGTATTTCTCCCATAGAAATGAAAACTCATGTTTACTCAAAATTCTGCACATGGATATTTATTGCCCCTTTATTCATAATAACCAAAAACTAAAGACAATTATGACATTCTTCAATGGATTAATGGTTAAACTGTGGTACAATCATACCATGGAATACTACTCCCAGCAATAATAATGAATGAACTGGAAATCATCTGGATGAATCTCCAGAGGATTATGCTGAGTTGAAAAAGCCAGTCTCTGGCCAGGCGTGGTAGCTCACGTCTGTAATCCCAGCACTTTGGGAAGCTGAGGCAGATGGATTACAAGGTCAGGAGTTCAAGACCAGCCGGGTCAAAATGATGAAACCCCCTCTTTATGGAAACTGCAAGAATTAGCCAGGTGTGCAATCCCAGCTACTTGTAGGAGAAATGCTTGAACCTGGGTGGCAGAGGTTGCAGTGAGCCAAGATCACACTATTGCATTCCAGCCTGGGCGACAGAGACTCCATCTCAAAATTAATAAAATAAAAAGCCAGTCTCAAATATTATATACTGTATAATAGCACTTATAAAACATTTTTGAAATGATAAAATTGTAAAAATGGAGAGCAGTTTGGTGATTGCCAGGGTTTAAGTGGGATGTGTGAATAACAGGTCAACATGAGAGTTCCTTGTGGTGATAGAGATGGTCTCTTCCTGTCTGCATCAGTATCATCCTGGTTTTTATGGGCCAAACTGTGTCTCCTCCAAATTTGTCAGTCGAAGTCCTAATTCCAGTGCCTCAGAAGAAAGTGACTATATTTGGAGATAGGGTCTTTACAGAGGGAATTAAGTGAAGATGAATTTATTAGTTTGGGCCCTAATCCAATATTTCTGGTTTCCTTATAAGAAGAGGTCATTATGACACAGGCACATACAAAGGGAAGACCCTGTGAAGACACGTGGAAAAGACAGCCATTTATAAGCCAGAGAGAGATGCCTCAGAAGAAACAGCCCTGCTGACCTCTTGGTCTCGCACTTACATCCTCAGGAATTGTGAGGAAATAAATTTCCGTTGTGTAAGCCACGCAGCTCGTGGTACTGTGTTACGGCAGCCCTAGGAAAGTAATTTACTAGTTATAATATTGTACTATAGTTTTACAAGATGTTAATCTTCCAGGGAAACTGAGTATAGCATACATGGGATCTTTTTATATTACTTCTTACAACTGAACTTAAATCTGCATTATTTTTAAAGTTATTCTGAGGTTTAAATGGAGGCCTGTCTGTTGCTAAAGTTTATGATCAAACTGGCCCAAATTTTTGACTCGGTTCTGTGTCAGAGGAACTAATTCTGAGGCTATCAATAATTCAAACTATGATTCAGACTCAGGAGTTTGACACGAGTCTTAGTAGCGATGGGTCAAAATGTAGCATTCTATGGGGTGTTCTGATTTCCTTTTTTTTCTTTCTTTCTTTTTTTTTTTTGAGATGGAGTTTCGCTGTTGTTACCCAGAATGGAGTGCAATGGAACGATGTCGGCTCACTGCAACCTCCGCCTTCTGGGTTCAAGCAATTCTCCTGCCTCAGCCTCCCGAGTAGCTGGGACTACACACCACCATGCTCAGTTAGTGTTTTTTTGTTTGTTTGTTTGTTTGTTTGTTTGTTTGTTTGTTTGAGATGGAGTTTCGCTCTTGTTACCCAGGCTGGAGTGCAA
>CM052662.1:87208550-87229896 GCA_028533165.1 Leontopithecus rosalia
GGTGGGCAGATCATGAGGTCAAGAAATCGAGATCATCGTGGTGGTGTGTATCTGAAATCTCAGCTACTCGGGAGGCTGAGGCAGGAGAATGGCTTGAACCCGGGAGGTGGAGGTTGCAGCGAGCCGAGATTGTGCCATTGCACTCCAGCCTGGCGCCTGGCGACAGAGTGAGACTCTGTCTCAAAAAAAAAAATAAAAAAAAAATTTAAAAAGGAGTAACCTCAGTGCTGTTGCTTTCATCTGTAAGTAAAAAGGTCTCAGCAATCTTAAAGGTAATTGATGCCACATGGTGTTCTGTGACTTTCCAAAAGTCATTCTACATAGTTTTGAGTGCAACCATTTCGTAGTCATTAGGAGCATACTGCTTTTAAGATGTCATTGGTACCAAATTGCCCCTAAATGCAAGCCACCTACATTGGGTCTGCAATTGAAAAAATAGTAATATAAACTAAAGAAATAGTAATTGTTTCCATGCCTTAAAAATAAAATAAAAATCCCCTGTCAGATTCAAGAAGTTTCTGTTTCTTATGTAGTAAGGGATTTTCATGAGGCATCTTCAGAGGTAATTTTGACTTTGTGAATATTTTGCTTCGTATGCTGACTTTAGAAATTAACCTCCTCATAAAATTCAATCCCACTTTGCTATTTTGACACTTCCTCTGTTTGAAAGTATTCATTAACATTTCACATAATTGCCCTGTCTCCAGAGCAAGTATGTAATTTCTTACAAAATGAAGACCTCATAATGCATATCCAATAAAGTCCACCCTGTCTGACACTAGCTGATACCTTAACCTTCCCACAGAATTGAAAGAGTGACTTATCTGTTGTTGGCCCTGTTGGAACCTGTTGAATCCTGCTGGTTGTCTGCACTGCTAAAATGTGACCACCAGCCACGGCCATTTGTAGCACCTACAATTCTTCAGTCATTGTTGTTCTCTTTGTTATGAACTCCTGGCTCTTTTCTGAATATGTATACTGCTAGTGATTATTGCCAAGTCAGCATATAGAATGTCAAGCACATTAGAGTACTTTCATAACATTACCAAGATGGTCATGTAAACAGCAATCAAATTTTCATATAATTACACACTAAGAAAGACCATGATAATATACCTGTGAGAACCTACATTCTAGTAGAATATGAAGTCACGGGATGGGCTTATAGAAACAAAGGTATTTCGCTTTCTGACCAAAGAGTAAATTGCACAGAGCTTCAAGAGGAATTGTTAAAAATCAAATTGTGTGTGTGTTTGTATGACTAAATATATTCAATGAAGGGATGGGCTTATAGAAACAAATATAAGTATACTTAAATATATTTTAAAAATATATATTTTATGTATATGTATATATTTATTTAAATAGAAATATATTTTCCTAGAGGATTAAAAGCAATTATATAAACAGCTTTCACTTTATAATTTTTTCAGCTGAAGTAATCTGTTCCAACAAACTATAATTAAAATGTCCTTTCATAAGTTTATCAAGTTATTAATCATGTGGATAATTCTGGTGTTCAGGTATAGGATAGTAACTGAGGTATCTCTGTGCTTTCAGGGAAATGGATTACTTGGCTTCTCTATACAAATTGTTAATATGTACTTTAGGCAGGTATGGAATAAACTCAATCAGTTGCTCCACAGTGTTAAATATTTCAGTTACTATATCTAAGTTCCAGAAACTGGATCTTAGTTTCCTTTCTTCTCATTTATAACTTAACACTTAGCTCCTATATCTTTAGTGACAAGCACAGCAATGCTTACCCAGGCTACTGATTCCAGGTATCTGTCAGATATGAGAAAGTGATACTTTTTGGCTCTTTTATTAGAAGCGGTGTTGCCAACCGATCTGATAGTCTGCATACACTGAATAGAATTGCTCCCTCTGGACTATTTGGGTTTGGATTTGCCCTTTCCAAATCAAGAATTGTTTCATATTCAGCAGTTTGTTTTTCTTGATGCTTGTATGCTGGTAGCAATATGGTAGTTCATCTAAGAGTTTTCACTTATTTTTTACTCAATACCCTTATTGTATCAGAAATAAATATAAATGGCCATGTTTCATTCTTATAAAATTATTGAAGGATAAACCTCCCTTAATATATATAATCATACCTGGCAAATACTGATATTGTTGCTATCAAAGCTACAAAGACATCATTCTGTTTTCTCTCCTCAGTGAGGCTGTTTGAAATAAGCCATCAATGTATCTAAAGTAAACCATAAGAATAAAATCTTACACTTTACTAGAAAACATAGTATGAAAAGAAGCCAGACAGAAAGCTTTATAGACTGACCCTAGAAATGTCATTGAGTAAAGATAGTTACTTCCAGCTCTCTGAAACTATCTGTTGAATAGCAACTTATGTATTTCTCTTTATATTTACATATGTATCCTTCTTCTTAAACAATTGCTACCTTAAAGGTCATCATAATTCTTGTTGTGTGCAAGTGATACAGAGCATAAAGAGATTCTACATGGTTTCCAAATATTAAATCTAATAGCCTTAGTCTGTGATTGGAAATGGAAAAAAAATGACTATTGAATTTTAGGTCTGGTGATGAATAAGGTAATGAGAAGAATGAATGAGAAAAATCGAAAGAATGTGTTTGCAACCTGTTTTAACTGAGATTCTTCCAAGCAGAGCCTGAAATAAGTCTTTCATGCAGTACTTTTCTTTTTAATTTCAGAGAAAATGTCCTTTAACCCTTTTAAATTGTTTTCTTTATTTTTAACTTTTAAGTTCAGGAGAACATGTGCAGGATTGTTATATCAGTAAACTCAGATCATGAAGGTTTGTTGTACAGATTGTCTCATCACCCAGATATTAAGCCCAGTAACCCATAGTTATTTTTTCTGCTTTTCTCCCTCTTCCTGCCCTCCACTCTCAGGTAGACCCCAGTGTCTCTTGTTCCCTTCTTTGTGTTCATGAGTTCTCATCATTTAGCTCCAACTTGAAAGTGAGAACATACGGAATTTTGTTTTCTGTTCCTGAGTTAGTTTGCTAAGGAAAATAGCCTCTAGCTCCATCCATGTTCCCGCAAAAGACATGATCTCATTCTTTTTTAAATAGCTGCATAGTATTCCATGATGTATATGTACCACATTTTCTTTATCTAAGCTGCCATTGATAGACATTAGGTTGAGTCCATGTCTTTGCTATTATGAATAGTGTTGCAATGTACATTTGCATGCCTGTGTCTTTATCCTAGAATGATTTATATTCCTCTGTCCCCAGTAATGGGATCACTGGGTCAAATGGTAGTTCTGTTTATGGCTCTTTGAGGACTCCTCCCCCATTCATTCTATGAGTCTAGGATTAACCCGATACTAAAACCAGGCAGAGACACAACAAAAAAACAAATCTTCAGGCTTATTTCCTTGATGAACATTGCTGTAAAAATCTCACGAAATACTTGCAAACTGAATCCAGCACATCAAAAAGCGAATCCATCATGGTCAAGTAGGTTTCATCCCCAGGATGCAAGTTTGGCTCAACATATGAAAATCAATACATGTGATTCATCACATATACAGAATTAAAGGGAAAAAAACATGATTATTTCAACAGATGTAGAAAAGGCTTTACATAAAATTCACCATCCCTTTATGTTAAAAACTCTCAATAAACTAGGTATTGAGGAACTTAAAATAATAAGAGCCATTTGTGACAAACCCATAGCCAACATTATACTGAATGGGCAAAAGCTGGAAGCATTCGCCTTAAAAACTGGTACCAGACAAGTATGTCCTCTCTCACCACTACTTTTCAACATAGTATTGGAAGTCCTAGCCAGAGCAATTAGGCAAGAAAAAGACATAAAGGACGTGCAAATCGGAAAAGAGGAAGTCAAACTACCTGTTTGCAGATGACATGATTCTATATCTTAAAAACCCTTGTCTCAGCCCAAAGCTCCTTCGTCTGATAAACAACTTCAGCAAAGTTTCAAGATACAAAATCAGTCTGGAAAAATCACTATCATTCCTGTACACCAACAACAGCCAAGCCCAACTAAGAGCCAAATCAGGAAGGCGATCCCATTCACAATTGCCAAAAAAAGCAACAAAATACCCAGGAAGACAGCTAATCAAGGAGGTGAATGATCTCTACAATGAGAATTACAAAACACTGTTCAAAGATATCCATGAGATACAAACAAATGGAAAAACAGCTATTGCTCATGGATTGAATCAATATCATTAAAATGGTCATACTGCCCAAAACAATTTACAGATTCAGTGGTATTTCTATCAAACTACCAGTGACATTCTTCAGAGAACTAGAAAAAACTATTTCAAAATTCATATGGAACCACATAAGAGCCCATATACCCAAGGCAATCCTAAATGAAAAGAACAAAGCTGGAAGCATCACATTACCTGACTTCAAACTGTACTTCAAGGCTACAGTAACCAAAACAGCATGGTACTGGTATAAAAACTGACACATAGACAAGTGGAGCAGAATAGAGAGCCCAGAAATAAGGCCACACACCTATGATCTTCAACAAGGCTGATAAAAACAAGCAATAACGCTCCCTATTCAATAAATGGTGCTAGGATAACTGTCTAGCCATATGCAGAAGATTGAAACTGAACCCTTTCCTTACACTGTATACAAAAATCAACTCAAGATGAATTAAAGGCTTAAATGTAAAACCCAAAACTATAAAAACCTTGGAAGACAACCTAGGCAATGCCATCCTTCCATAGGAACCAGCAAAAGTTTCATGACAAAGACACCAAAAACAATTGCAACAAAAGCAAAAATTGATAATCAGGATCTAATTAAACTTAACAGCTTCTGCATAGCAAAAGTGACTTTCAACAGAGTAAACAACCTACAGAACGGGAGTAAATATTGGCAAACTATGAATCTGACAAAGGTATAATATCTGGCATCTATAAGACACTTAAATTTGCAAGAGAAAAGCAAGTACTTTATTTTGGGAAGTGAATCCAGGGAGCAGGGGAGGGGCCCTTGACAAGAGTAAAACAGCAAAGAGGGAGAGCTAATCCAAGTGTGTGTTGTTCAGCTGGCTATGCCTATGAGTAACTGGGTCTTAGTCTTGGCGGGGATGCTTTAAGGAACCACATAGAAGACCCTTCAGGATTGTCAACCAGAGACAAAACAGGGGAGTGGCCTGACCTCCACAGGGTAAAATTAACACTCCTTTAGGAGTCTCACTAGAAAGTAGAGGATCCCTGGGATAACAAACAAGATCCCTGGGATAACAAGCACAGTACAGCTGGGATGAGGTGCTGGTAAGGGCACCCGTATAGAGCCTGTTGCCTCGACAATGGCCAGGACTAAAAGGTGAGCTGAGGGGATGTGAGAGGGGTACAGCGGGAGTCTCATGTAATGCCCAACTTTGATATTTATTCATTAGGTGCATCATTTGTTCACTCTTAGTACCTGTTTACTCATCCTAAATGAGGCAGGAGGACCACCTACCCTGGCTGTTTCCCAGAATGGTCGTTAAGAGAGTTGTAAAAGCACTTTGAAGCAATTTAAAAGGTAACTCACTGCAAAACTGAGAGTGGTTGCTGCTATTGTAGACCTGGGACACGGACAGGTAGCAATACCAGGAAAACAGAACTAAGATTAGGTCACCGGTAAGGGCTCAGGAAGCCCCTGCACTGATGTGGCAGTTCTGTAGTTATATTAACTAAGAAAAAAATTAACACAGATGCCAAAGAAAATAGAGTTTATTTGAGAAAAAAGAATTGCAATTTAGGTACACTGAGTCAGGGCAACACTAAGTAGTGTCCTTTAAGGCAAGCTCAGGTTTTTAATAGGAGATTTCCTCAGAAAGTTGTTTTGGGGGGCAATTCATTGGCTGGACAGAAATCTCAAATTGCAGACCTGTTCTGAATTGTTAGTTAATTAGGGTACTCCCGGTTGAGAGATGCTGAAGGCCCGTGGATTCTGACTTCAGGTGTTATCCAAGGTTGTTGGAACCTTCTGTGGCTTGACCTTTAGCAGGTATGAGTGCAGTCCTCCCTCGATCTTCTGATTCCACTTTAATGCCTAGGCCTACATTACTTTATTTCCTTTTACAGGAACAATGGACCAGGAAGGCATGACATGCACAAAGAATGACAATCACCATACTTAGCATGTTGGAAAATGCATATGTGAGTTTAACACCTCAAGCTTTTTAATAGCTGAACTATTAGGAGACTTTTTTTTTTGCTAGAAATAAATATTGATTGAACCGATTCAGTAAATGCCTAATATATGAGGACTGTAATGCCTAATCTGCCTCTCAGACCAATTTAAGTTTTACATCCTAGCCATGTCTGTCCACCTCTCGGCTTTGGAGTTTAAATTCACTTTCTTCTGCAGTTATTTCAACAATTGAAAGACTCTAGTTGGATTACTAATTTCAGCCCTATTTGATCTGAGGAAGCACCCAGTAGCTACTCTCACATCCTCGAGTTACATGACAGTTACACTTCTTTTTCTTCAGAACATTTGCCAATTTAATAAATGTTAAATGCCAACCTTACTTGAAATTCTCCTCTGAGCCTTAGTGTAGGTGGATGTGCATAGATATAATCAGGGCTAACAATATTCCATACACCATTTCTTCTCCCAGGCACTTGAAGACATCATGTAGGCACTTCGCACAGGACCGGAACTAGTGAAGTGGTAGCAGATTTCAAAGCCTAACAGTTGAGCTCTTGCACACGTGGCCCTATAGGTCCCTAATGTAGGGTCCTAATGATTCCTCCTACTTCCTTTCAGGTACCCCTTCCTGAAGTGATGGATACATTGCAAGGGAAAGGTTTGTCACCTAAAACTGTGGATCTAGTCTTCAATGGTGGCATACACTTTATGGTCACTTTCTCTGTGACATAAATCTCAGAGAAATTGTTCTTTATCAGCCATTAATATTATTTAAAACCATGATTCTGGTTTTAACTTCAGCTTGAACAATCTCTGCATAACACACATCTTTGTATGCATGTGGTATTTCTTCCTAAAACTTCAAAAAATTTGTAATTCTTCTGTTTTCAAATTCCATGAGAGTCATCATGTGTATGCTCTAGGAGCTCAGCTATTTCCCTAAACTAATATTACAGTGGTATGATGTAACATTAACTACATAGCCATGGAGATTCAGAGGGGAAAGCAGGGATTGCCTGCATCTTTTAAGTCCCAGACTGATTTTGATTTCATTTCATAATGGATCTTATTAATAATGATAAAAGTTGGCATGGGTGACTTTGGGGATTCTAGGAAGGGCCCTGGGGCTTTCCAGCCAGTTTCCAGTGGGCAGCAGAAGGCTCACTATGGATGACTGAGTAGAAGAAGGAAGTAAAGGAAGTGATGGGGAAGAGGAAAGGAAGAGCTTCCCAAATGCACCTTGTCCTCTCTCCTGCGTGTCCACGTGTGGCAGGAAGTTATGGCCGATGTGGTGAGTAATACACCCAGGCTGTAAAACTACACAGGCCCCTGTGATTATATGATCAGGGGATTTGCATGCTGTGCCAAGGCTTGGATGGCATCCTTTGTCCCAGATGGAAGGGTTCCGTTTATTGTCCTCCTAGGGTACTTTTTTGTTCACTTTGTTACTTTTGCTCATGTGCAGTCAACAAGCAGATATTGAGCAACTACTATGTGCTAGTAAGTACGTGGTAGTTGTTTGGGATACAGCAATGAGCAAAGCATGACTCCTAGCACCTGCTGCATGTGCACGTGTGCCATGCATGTGACTCTGAGGGAGAGAGATTAAAGAATATGATCGCATAGAGGCTGGGCACTGCCTGACTCGGTGTG
This sequence comes from Leontopithecus rosalia, assembly GCA_028533165.1. NCBI lineage: Eukaryota > Metazoa > Chordata > Mammalia > Primates > Cebidae > Leontopithecus > Leontopithecus rosalia. Next base: position 87,216,340 of record CM052662.1, read on the forward strand.
GAGTTCAGGGAAGTCTTTACAAAGAAGGCTTTTCTCTGGAGCTGAGTTTAAGCTTGGGTGTTCTAGCAACCAGAACTGCAATGGGAATTGTAGGTGCAGATGAACTTTGTGTAGGTAATGTTCTTTCTCACAGAACCCACTGCAACCAGCTACACAATTTTCTTTACAAATCTGCCGCAAGCTAGACAGGTCACATGCAGTCCCACCTCAGGAAGTTCCCTGCATCACGTGATGGTGAAACTGACACCATAGCATGGAAACCAGAGTCCCACTGCTCCCACAGGTTAGTGCTTGGCTGTTTCAGTACATTATCTGAGGCTGCATCTTCTAATTTCTGGACTTTTCAGATCTGTACTGACTCAGATCTGGGTGGGGTTTGGTATGAAGGAGGGAGCCCCTGGTGATCATGTGATTCATTTCGTTGGTCTGTCATAGGTAACTAATCAAATGTACCTTAGACTTTGCTCTCTGAGAAACTTATAGCCGAATTCAATGTTTATTCTTATGGACGACTTAGCATTTGACTAGAAGGAATGAATTTCTAAGTAAGGTAAGGATTTCTAAGTTATTTATACCTAGAACTTAAAAGTGGGCATGAATAAATCAAATATTTGTGGTTTTTACTTGACACTTTATTTTCTTGTTAGGAAAAAATGAGTGACTGATCTTTTAAATGGATTTAGTGCACATAATATATATTGTGCATATGCACCAAACAAATATTTAGTAAGAGGTTGTCTTGAACACGCTGCTATATTTCAAATAAAAGAACTTAGAAAAAATGAGGAGAAGGCCGAACATTCTAATAAGACAGTGAAGGAGGGATGAGCAATGTTTGTTTTGAAAATTATCTTGGACCTTTAAACAAATCTCTGAGGGTGTATTCTTACTTGTAATTGTCTCTCTAGTTACACAATAGAGGCTTATTAGCTGCTCCAGGGATGCACTGCTTTCCATTCTGTGGTGGAAACAAAAGGACTGTAGTCGTGGTTATCTTGCAGAAGAGTCGTGATCTTTGAATTCTAAAACAAGAAACTTAGAAGTCTCCTGGATATTTCCACTGTCTCAAGGGAGAATCATTAAGTTTATGTCATTTTTGATGCCTAAAAAAAGATTGAAAAAGTTTAGATTCAATTCTCATTGGATTTCTATTGTTTGGGACTTTGAACTATAGAAAAAAGTATTCACAGGGAACTTAGTTTTTGTGTGTGTGTCATTGGTACCTGACAAAGCAAACTGGAGTTTCCCTATTTCCTAGAAACTTGGAGGAAATAATTTCTGTCCAAAATGGTAAATTGGTGTCATATCTCATTTATAAGCATATTTTAATTCAAAGATGAAATAAAGCATAGTGGTCAAGGTTTAGAGAGTCACATCATCCTTGATGGAATTACCTGCTTCATCATTAACCAGTTGCATATTTTTCCCTGGGCCAGTTTCCTGATCTGTTCAATGGGGGTAGACAGAAATTCCCAGGATTGCTGTGAAGATTAAATGAAATTTATTAAAGTGCTTAGCAAAGTGCCTGGTATGTAGAAAGTGTTTAATAAATATTATTTCAGAATATAGATGTAAAAGACAAGTAATTTCCTATATAATGATATTGAGTAACCTGAAGTTTGGTGGCTCGTAAATGAATCCATGAATGAAGGTTCTGCCTACTTTTGGCGTGTGGCCCACCAGTGTGCTCTATCAGTTGGCCTCAGCCGGGAAAGAAACCAATCCCTGTATTGAGTTTTCTTCCAGGTGCTTAACGGAGACCATAGCTGTCTGAATATTTTAATCATTAATCAACGATCCTGGGTGGCTCCTCCTTGTTCTGGTCAGTAACCAGGGTAGGTCACGTAGTAAGGCAACAGATGAGGTGTTTTTCCTCCTGAAGTTGTCATGCCAACTCTGACTTCCTAGAGACTCACCCAGGAGTGGAGAGTTTGTTCTGAGTTATATAACCAGCATCCTCTTTGAGGCTTCAAATGTCTGTCTGACTTCTGACTGCAGGCATGCAAACTTTTCCCCTGCCTAGTAGGAATAAGCACCTCTTTTCCAAGCAGCTACGTAGCAGCAGCCCAGGGGCTATCAGAGAGCTAGTTGCTTCCTGACTTAATTTCTGGGAAGACCAATTGCCTACTCAAGAAAAATTCCTTCCTCCTTATTCTCCTCTCAGATGAGACTAGCTGTTAGGTGTCCCCTCCCTAGGACTCTGACCTGACTCTCATAGAAAAGAAAAAAGATTGAAGTTCATTCCACTTAACTGGGGCTATAAACATGCCACCTGAAAAATCCTGCTATTCTGTCTTACTATAATTTTAGGTTCTCCTTTCTAACACAATACTATCTTTATAACACGTACACACCTTTCCTTGATATTCAGTTGTGGTGTTGATATGTTCAAAATCCCTCTACTTTAGCCCCAACTAAAGTTCCCAGTATGTATTTGCAGGTCTCTTTTACCCTACCCTCTTCAACTAGAACGCATATTCCTCTTTTCCAGCACAGGCTTCACCCTTGGAGGCTTGCTTCTCTCTGGATATTCATTTCCAGCAGGTATCTGAGATAAATGTACTCTATCGCATCTTTTTCTGTTAGAGACTAGAATGCAGCTAGCAGGTGCAGCTTCTTGTAATAACTGCAGATTCAGATATTTTTCTCTCTGTAAAAACTGTTAAATGTCTTCTCAGAGGCTGATTTTAAAATTCTGAGTGAGAGGTGGGGGCTTGTTTTTCCTTAGTCCTTGATCTTGGAATCTTATAATCTGTCATTGCACATTGCTCCTTACCAGCCATTTAGAGTCCAGGCTACTAATTACCAAGTGATAAGAAATTAAGATACAAACCAAAGATAGGTAAATGCACACTTGGACCTTCCTTACTTGAACACTTCTGTTTCAGGAGGGATGTCTTCTCCACGGCTATCCAGGACTGTCCTAGAGACCACCTTGAGAAATGAGATCCTTTCTATCTAATTTAACATAGATTAGAGGCATCACCGAGAACACCTTCTGAAGAAAAAAATATTTTGCCTTTTCTTTCTGTCCCATACTCTACATCCCTTAACTGCAATCACTAACATGGCCTGTCATCAGTTACACAAAATTAATGTTACTAGGCCTGACTTTTGTAGTATTTCTATTTACAAATTGACAAACTATATTCCTAATCTAATTACATGCACGCCAAGCTAGTAGCTCTGTATTTATATTAACTTGGCAACAAGGAAAATAAACTTGGTTTTAAAAAGAGGCAAAAAATGTTAAATCGCTTTTGTAAAAGACCCAGGAGATACATATATATATATATATATATATATATATATATATATATATATATGTATCTCCATCATATAACTGTTACAATACAGAAATATATAAGTATGTTACATAAATATAGTATGTATTTACTATAGAAAATAAGTGAAAAGGGTGAAATTGATGGCGTCAGAGCTTAGAAATATTGTTAGTGGGTGGGAAAAGAGAAAGGAGAGGAGTATCAGGTTATGAAGATTCCACTGGTGTAGTGTATGTTCTGAGTTTGTGAGTTCAGGGGTGGAATAGAAAGCTCTGGGTGATAAATGCAGGAATCTCTCTGTGGAAATACCATGCTGAGTGGAGTAGAAGTAACTGGTTTTGGGGTTCTTGTCTTTTTCTTCCTAGAGTTTTAGATTTGCTGCTAAGAATTTAGTAGATAAGAGAGGACAAAGAGGCATAGAAAAGCTCAGATGACCCAAGTGACAAGCATTTCTTAAATGTTTCAGACCCATAAACATACAAATAATACTCTAACCCAACCAGATATGCCCCATTCAGCTTAAATACAATTGACACTCCCTGTTACCCGCTTGTGTAGGAGCCAGTGTCACTCTAGAATAAATTTAGATTCCCACAGTGAGATATGGATTCCCTCAAGATACAGAGCGATGGCTGGGAAACAGAACAGTTGTTTGAAGAGACTGCCAGCTTTATTTTCAGATTCCAGTGTGGCGAGAAGATGGGAAAATGAGCAACTCTTCTTGAGAAAAAGGAGATGGGGAAATGGTACTTTGGGGGAATAATTGAGTTCCAGCTGAGGCTGGAAGGCAGCAGGAATCAGAGCAGGCTGTGGGTAATAGGCAGTTTATTGTCTAACAGTGTTTTCAGAGGACACAGGGAAGAGCTTTCTTTTTATTATTGGAGACAGAGTCTCACTCTGTTGCCCAGGCTGGAGTGCAATGGTGCACGCCCTGCTCACCCCAACCTCTGCCTCCCAGGGTTATGCAATTCTCCTCCCTCAGCCTCCCAAGTGGCTGGGATTACAGGTGCACACCACCACGCCTGGCTAATTTTTGTATTTTTAAGTAGAGACGGGGTTTTACCATGTTGGCCAGGCTGGTCTCAAACCCCTGACCAGGGAAGAGCTTTGAGAGGAGCAACAGAAAGGGAAGGCTGGGTGGGTCGAGGGGAAGCAGCACAGAACCTGGGAGAGGCAGTGTGTGAGAAGATGAGTAAGCAAGTGTCCTGTTCACAGCATGATGTACCAACTTTTGCAGAGACAGGAGGCAGGGTGGGAAGAAACAGCCCAGGGAATTCAAGGACAGCCTGCCACGGGGTTTCAGTGCATGCCTTTTTTCACAGAGAGGATTTCACCACAAAGAGTTGATACGTCAAAGATTCAGGTGCAAGTGATTTATTAAAATAGTGCTCTTAGAAGAAACCAGTTGGGGGTAGGGAAAGCCAGAGTGATGGGTAAGATAGGAATATCAACCAGGTGAGCCAGTCATAGGAAAAACGTGGTTTATTGGGGCTTCCAGGAAATCAGCTTCTCTCCTTAACAAGACGTTCTGCTGAAGCTCCAGTTCTTTTCACCTGGCTTTAGTGGTGTGCGATGCCAGGCCTGAAACATCAACAGCGATAGAAACTAGACTGTGTATAAGGTAAACCCACAGGAGGCAAAGCAGACATGAGACCTGGTGACATGTGTCCTGGGTAGAGCTGGCCGGAGGCTCCCAGAAGCCTCAGTTATGTTTCTCGGAAGATTTCCTTTGTTGTCTAAGACAGTTCCAGGATGTTGTTCTTACTACTTGCAACAGAAATCTAAATTCCCAAACACTTTATTTTAATAATGCTGTCATATTTATCAAAATATGCTTTAATCTTGGAATTGGCAGTAATCAAAAATGACTAATGACATCAAATATTTAAGTTTAGCTTTTAAAACAGCTGAAATATTTCATAGCAGTACAATGAAATCAAAGAAGAGAATTTCCTTTCACACTGGAAAGGAAGATATTATACATGCACACATATCTCTTCTAATTTCTGTCTTCTGATCTGAGAGTTAGTCAACTTCAAATTTGAGTGTGAAGAGACCTAGGCCCTCCAAACCAGTTTCCCCCGTTGAATTTAGCTTTCTATTTTATATGCAAAACAACTTTATATCCTAAGTGTGCTTTGTAGATTACATTTCTAATTCTTGTTCATTCTTGTGCTTTAGTGTTGCATGCACTGACATCGTTCTGCAAGCTGTCTTTGAAAAGCTTTTTACCGTTCTTTTGTCTTGCCTGTGAATTCCAGAGACATGACTGCAGAAATACATGACTGAATACTAAGTATGTACAGGTTCTATTCTCCCACTTTTATTTACCTTTCTGAGGATTCCAAACACATTTGCTGTTTGTGAGGGATTTGCTTTCTTCTAGAGTTATCTTCTTGCAGTCTTTTTTATTAAGGCACCTCCTATTCAATTCTTTCCCCTTATTTTTCTCCCACCACCATTTTCCTTTCTTGCCACCAATTATTTCAATTGTCCTTCTCTCTGATCTTCCTATTTTCTTCCATAGGCTAATTTGAGAGACTACATTATTTCTCTTTCCCTTTTGAAATTTGAGGGTGGCCCCTGGTAGTTTTAATCTGCTTGGCAAACTCTTGTAATCTCTTTTCATAAGGATTCTATTCCTTTCTCCCTCAACTCAAGCAGCCTCAAGGTCATCTTGCTGCCTCCTTTCTTCTTGGAACCAAGCAGCACGTTTTACTTTTCACTGCTTCCTGCTCCCTACCTTTAGTGTTCTGTTGTTTGTCTTCAGCTTCTGTGTTGGTTTTATCTGAGTGACTCACGTTTACCAAACATTGCCTATGAGCTCAGTGGTTTGGGTGCTGCCTGTACAATACGAAAGGTAATCCAATGACTGAGCTGGGGTGTTGGGTTGGTATTCTAATTTTAGAAGGAAGTGGAGATGTGCTGTAATTTAGGACATAAGTAACAATCTAGATTTGATTTCTGTGTTGCTATTTATATTCGCCATCTAATTCATACAAGAATGTACACTTACGAATTAAATAGATCTAATTTCTGTGGTAGAGAAATGAATATTTTAACATGAGGATTAAACAATCTGACTTTAAAATGGTATATAAATGAGTTTGAAAGAGAAAATATCTTATTTCATTTTCTGTTTTGCTGGTTAATTACTCATTTGATAACTGGGCTGAAACAGCATGATACCGGGAAACCATGATTACTGAAACCTGTAAATATTTTACTATCAAGGATTGAACCTCCTACCCCTTATCATCTTGATAGTATGCTGAGACAGACATTTTATTGACTAATATCTCCCCCAGCTTTCCCCTGCTAATCGTACTTTGATTGGTTTAAATTCCACATGAGGATTCCTTGATTCTGACAATCCAAGACGTTCAACTCTCTTCAGGTCAAGTAGTCCACTTTTTTGAATTAGTTTTCAGTTTCATTTTGTTTTCCCTAATTCAATTTGGAAACACTTCTTTAGTATTTCCTTGCCACACAGGCTTTTCTAAGGTCTAAAGCAAATGCTACTTCACTCTCCTTCCAGCTACTCAGGAGGCTGAGACAGGAGAATTGCTTGAACCCGGAGGCAGAGGCTGCAGTGAGCCTTTTTCTGATTTTATTGTTGGAGGCCTGATTCACAGGAGAAATTGTGCAATACGGTCCTGAAGTCAAGAGAGAAGAGGGGAAGAGGTAAGAAGAGAGAGGAGGAAATTCCTTCAGGGCATTTATTAGAAATGCCTCCTGGTGCTGCTTTTTCTGTTCCAGGCTGGCTCTCTCCCTGAAAACAGCACACACTAATAGGAAATAAAAATCCTGAAATCGGTGTCCTCTGTTGTCTTTTGTGGAGAGGTCAGAGCTGCTTTTTCTTCTTTTCTACCCATGCCCTACCTGTCTGTTGCTTGTTGAGGCAAAAGAGTAAAATGTTTCTTCCTTGATTTGGCATTCAACTGCTCCATTCAGATAGGTCTTGGTTCTGAGATTCCTGTATCTATTTTTCCTAGAATGTGGAAACTTTAGAGCAACAGATTCAATTCTATCTTCATTTAAGGGAAGTTTTCTTATATTTATTATGCGTCAACTCTTTTGGTTTGATGAGTTCTTGACTTCAGGGGCCAATATCAATTATCCTTATATTGTGTCATTTATGTGCTATCATGTGACCTCATGTAATTGCATTCAAATTATGTTCTATAGCTCAACCTCATCTAGTGCATTTATCTCTTTCATCTGAATTCATCAAGATACCTCAAATCTTTCTCTACTTCGGCTTTCAGTGATATCTCTTCTGTAGTTTGCTAGCTCTATGTTCTTTATTTTTTGAGACGGAGTTTTGCTCTTGTTACCCAGGCTGGAGTGCAATGGCGCGATCTCGGCTCACCGCAACCTCCACCTCCTGGGTTCAGGCAATTCTCCTGCCTCAGCCTCCTGAGTAGCTGGGATTACAGGCACGCGCCACCATGCCCAGCTAATTTTTTGTATTTTTAGTAGAGATGGGGTTTCACCATGTTGACCTGGATAGTCTCGATCTCTTGACCTTGTGATCCACCCATCTTGGCCTCCCAAAGTGCTGGGATTACAGGCATGAGCCACCGCGCCCGGCCAGCTCTATGTTCCTATTAGTCATCTCTAGAAATTTTAGTCCATATTTTGTTTTCTCCAATCTACAATCCTCTTCTCATCTTGTCATTTTTTTCAGCTTGTTTTTGAGTACTTGTTTTGTTGTGTACATATTCTGGGTATTTCTAATATAAAAATATTATCATTTTGTATAATTTTTCTAGAGGGCATAGACCTAATATAAGTGAAGGTTTTCTTTCTGCTCTTTGAACCGTTCCAGGTTGGGCTTTATTTTATTTTTATTTTTGGTCATTTGCATGCCATTCCTGTACCCCACCTCTTTGGGACTATAGTGTGTATTATGTAGCACGTCATTTTTTTATTTTGCTCAGTCAGTGGCTGGGTAATCAAATCAGTTCTGACATAAAGGTGTGTGATCGGCTCTTGATTTTTTTTTTCTCATTTTGTCTGAGACCTAGGATCCATTATTGCAACCACTATCACACCCCTCACATCAGATGACTCTGATGGCTGGATATTTTGTGCATTACCCTTATTTTCTTAGGCTGAGTTATTGGCAGGGGTGGAAATAAACTTTTTGTCAGATAACTGAACTGACTCTCATTTTTGGACCTCCTGAATATTACATTTCAGTGCTGGCACGTTGAGTTGGGGATGTGTATATGCGATTTAAAGGAGAATGCACTGGGGTTTTGAGTGGCTTCTCCCTGCTCAGTGTATCATTTTATAAGCTGTGCTCCCATTATCATGTCAATGCCATAATTTATGTTCCCGTTTCATTCCTACTACTCCACAGTCATGAGAGAAGAGTGATTTCTCTCCAGATTTTGGCATCGTATTAGTTTTCTTGGTCTCCTTTAACAAACTACCACAAATATGGTGACTTAAAACACCAAAAACTTTCCGAAGGCTGGAAGTCTGATATCAAGGTGTTGGCAGGGCCACACTTCTTAAGATTCCAAGGGCCACGTCTTTCTTGCCTCTGCCAATGTCTGGTGACTTCTGGTGTTCCCTGCTTTGTGTCAATATAATTTCAGTCTCTGCCACTGTCTAGGTGTCCTTTCCTACCTCTCATTGGACTTAGGGCACAGCCTAATCCAGTAGGATTTCATCTCAATCTTTACCTTAGTTACATCTACAAAGACCCTATTTTCAAATAAGCTCCCAATCTGGGTTTCTCAGTGGATATGAAATTTTGAAGGACAACTAGTCAATCCACTACAAATACATTAGAGTTTTCAAAGTCTTCAGCACCACATCACAAATCTACTGTGTCTGAAAATGGGCTTCACCGCCCCACTAAAGGGCTGTTCTGCAGATCCCTGATCTCTCTAGATCTGGGAAGTTGCTCCTTCAGCCCAGGGTGTTAGGGTACTTGTCTGTGTTGCTAGTCTTGGGGTACAGCATCATTCTTGTTAGTTTCCCTTAACCCCGCCTACAGCTGTATAAATAGTCACATTAGTTAACTATTCATGATTACCGCAATACATTGTCATATTTGCTGCCTGAGTGGGATTACTGGTTGATTTTGCATCCTTGCTTTATAATTGATTTTAAAGGGAATATTTCTAATGTTTCTCCGTTGAAGATTCTATTTTTATAGGGTTTTCAGACATATTCTTTGTAATATTAAAGCCTTTAATTCATTTAATGAGGTATTTACAATTATTTTGTATATTGTCTATTTTTTCCTGCATGTATTCAGATGATGGGTTTTTCAACTCTAATCTGCTAATATGCTTTTAGCCTTGAAACAATCCTCCTGAAGCAAGGATTAAAATGCTAATGCTTTATTTGGGAGGTAAAAACTCAGGGCTGTGAGGGAGAAGGAAAGCAGAAGGAAGGCAAGGAAAGATGGGCAGCTTTGTGAAGGAACAGATTACCATGCTGGCAACCGCTTCATGAGTAGTCAAAAAGAGACCCAGCAATTCTCTTGGTTGGAGCATTCACTCAGCATTAAGGACTTTTCTGAATGAGGGATATAAAACACTGTGTCTCAAAGTCCTCCATGGGAGGAAAGAAGGTGGGAGGATTCATCTGCCCAGATCTGCTTGTTCCTGTTGGTTAAAATTTACCTCACAGGAAATAAACGGTCCCGTATATCCCAATGTCATTATCTAGTTCCTTCAATAGCAGCTCAGGATGCCAAGTCCCATGCCCTGCAGTATAGAGTTCCATTCCATTCCAGAAGTATCAGGAGGGACCAGACACTCCAGATATGTGGCTGGTTGGCTCAGCTCTGGGTGGTGGCCAAGGAGAAAGGCTTGGCACTCCTGGGGCAAATGACTCATCAGAGCCTCCCAGTAACAGTTAAGGTCAGTGACACATTTGAGCCAAGGGAGTCTGAGTCACACAAGACTTGGGTCTGATAGATGTGATAAATAACATTTATAAATCATCTAATGCTAAATCTTCTTTGGATTCCTGGAGAAAACCCAACTTGGACACTGGCAGCCATGAAAATCTGAGCTCACATCTGCTGCAAGGAGCTTGGGCGATTGGAGCCCCAGGTGCTGCTGTCTGGATCCATCACCACCTTTGTGTCATGGCCATGACTGATATCAGTTGTTGCTCTACTGATTATTCATCCCTCAGTGATGGAGCACAGTGCCAAGGCTAACGAGGGACTCCGTAATGGATGGCTTTGGTGCAAGGGCTCCCCAGTGATCTGACAAAACTTTCTTAGAACGCCTGCAGCCTGGCGTTCCTTTCACTCCATTTCCGCCCTTCCCCTCTCCTTTAACTTCACAGTTGGAAAGTTCTGACTTCTGTTTTCCCCCTTTACCCTTCACAGGAATTTTCTCGCTGATACCCCTTGAACCTCATGTCCCATTTTGGTGTCTGCTTCTTGGAGGACATGATTAGCACTGTCACAATACATTGTCTGTTTTAATATTGTTAGATTTGGTTTACAACATTTCTTCCAGGTTTTTAGATCTCTTTTTCTGAGTGAAATAGATTATCTCTGTCCTCATACAGTCTTTGCCTGGGTTTAAATAATACTGTCCTTGAAGTTTAGCAGAATTTGTCTGGAAAACCATCTGGGCCTGCTTGAGTTCTACTCATCTCTCCCTCTCTCTGGGTGTGGGGGTGTGTGTGTGTGTGTGTGTGTGTGTGTGTGTGTGTATGTGAAGGTTTTAAACTGCTCTCCAATTTCTTTAATAATTATAGGACTCTTCTTTGAGATTTCTATTTTGTGAGTGAATCAGTTAAAGAAAGATTCTTACAAAACGATTTTTAAATCCACTGGCAGAATCTTGCTGATAATATTATCTTTTCACATTTCTGCTTTATCTGTAGTTATGCCAACTTTTACATCATACTACATTTTCTTATTTAATTTTGCCAGAAGTGTGTCTGTTATCAAGTTTTCATCTTATTAATCAATTTTTGACTTTACCCTTTTCCATTGTATACACATATATTTATATATTTTTTCTATTTTATTTCCACTATTATATTTTCCTGCTACTTTAAAAAATTTTTTCTTTTTATCATTCTTTCTTTTCTTTTCTTTTCTTTTCTTTTCTTTTCTTTTCTTTTCTTTTCTTTTCTTTTTGAGACAGGGTCTCCCTCTGTCACCCAGGCAGGAGTGCAGTGGTGCACTTTCAACTCACTGCAACCTCCACCTCCTGAGTTCAAGCAATTCTCCTGCCTTAGCCTCCTGAGTAGCTGGAATTACAGGCACCCACCACCACGCCCAGCTAAGTTTTGTGTTTTTAGTAGAGACAGGATTTCACCACGTTGGCCAGGCTGGTCTCCAACTCCTGACTTCAGGTAATCCACCCACCTTGGCCTCCCAAAGTGCTGGGATTACAGACGTGAACCACCCTGCCCGGCTCTTTTTTTAAAAAAAATTTCCAACTTAGGTTTTATACTCGTTTAATATATGTTTAACCTTTATTCCTTTCTAATACAAATGTTTGTGACTAAATTCTCCTTAAGACTGCTTTTATTGCATTCTACCTCTTTTTATATGTTGTGTGTTTTAAATTTGGTTCTGAGTGATAAACCACTTTTATTTTAGAGTTACAGAAAAGTTGTGAAGATATGCTAAGTGTCTTCTTAACTTTTACCCATACACATGGATCATTTGACAAAACTTAGGAAATTCGCATGGTATGATACTACTAACTGAACTACAGGTTCTATTTGAGGATCACCAGTTTTTCTGGTAAATTTCTTTTTGTATTAGGATCCAATCCGGAACACCACAATGCATTTAGTAGTTAGGTATTTATTTTATTTTATTTTATTTTATTTTATTTTATTTATTTATTTTTTGAGACGGAGTTTCTCTCGTTACCCAGGCTGGAGTGCAATGGCGTGATCTCGGCTCACTGCAAGCTCTGCCTCCTGGGTTCAGGCAATTCTCCTGCCTCAGCCTCCTGAGTAGCTGGGACTACAGGCACGTGCCACCATGCCCAGCTAATTTTTAGTAGAGACGGGGTTTCACCTTGTTGACCAGGATGGTCTCGATCTCTTGACCTCGTGATCCACCCCCCTCGGCCTCCCAAAGTGCTGGGATTACAGGCGTGAGCCACGGCACCTGGCCAGGTATTTTATTTTTATATTTATATTTTTATTTTTTGTGGGTACATACAGGTGTGTGTGTATATATATATATATATATATATATATATATACACATATATATATACACACGTATATATGTATATATATGTATATATGTATATCTAAGTATATATATGTATATATGTGTATATATATGTATATATGTGTATATATATGTATATATGTGTATATATGTATATATGTGTATATATATATGTATATATGTATGAGGTACATGGGACGTTTTAATACAGGCCTGCAGTGTAAAATAAGTACATCATGGAGAATGGGGTATCCATCCATTAAGCATTTGGCAGTTGAGTTACAAACACTTCAATTGCACTCTTAAGTTATTTAAAAATGTACAATTAAGTTACTGACTATAGTCACTCCATTGTGCTGTCACATAATAGGTCTTATTCATTCTTGCCATTTTTTATAGCCATTAACTATCCCCACCCCCCCTGTAAATACCACCACCCATCCCAGCCTCCGGTAACCATCCTTCTACTTTCTAGGCCCATGAGTTTAATGGTTTTGAATTTTTGATCCCACAAATGAGGGAGAATATGTGATGTTTGTATTTACATGCCTAGCTTATTTCACTTAACATAGTGATCTTCAGCTCCATCCATGTCATTGCAACTTATTGGATCTCATTCTTTTTTATGGCCTAGTAATACGTCATTGTATGTATGTACCACATTTTCTTTTTTTTTAAATTGCATTTTAGATTTTGCAGTACATGTGAAGAACATGCAAGATTGTTGCATAGGTACACACACAGCAGTGTGATTTGCTGCCTTCCTCCTCTTCACCTATATCTGACATTTCTCCCCATGTTATCTCTCCCCAACTCCCCACCCCCGCTGTCCCTCCCTTATTTCCCCCCAACAGACCCCAGTGTGTAGTGCTCCCCTCCCTGTGTCCATGTGTTCTCATTGTTCAACATCCACCCATGAGTGAGAATATGCGGTGTTTGATTTTCTGTTCTTGTGTCAGTTTGCTGAGAATGATGTTCTCCAGGTTCATCCATGTCCCTACAAAGGACACAAACTCATCATTTTTGATGGCTGCATAATATTCCATGGTGTATATGTGCCACATTTTCCCTGTCCAGTCTATC
>CM052662.1:87230396-87250534 GCA_028533165.1 Leontopithecus rosalia
TGGATATATACCCAGTAATGGGATTGCTGGGTCAAATGGAATTTCTATTTCTAGGTCCTTGAGGAATCGCCACACTGTCTTCCACAATGGTTGAACTAATTTACACTCCCACCAGCAGTGTAAAAGTGTTCCTATTTCTCCGCATCCTCTCCAGCATCTGTTGTCTCCAGATTTTTTAATGATCACCATTCTAACTGGCATGAGAGGGTTTCTCAATGTAGTTTTGATTTTCATTTCTCTAATGACCAGAGATGATGAGCATTTTTTCATATGTTTGTTGGCCTCATGTATGTCTTCTTTCGTAAAGTGTCTGTTCATATCCTTCACTCACTTTTGAATGGGCTTTTTTGTTTTTTTTCTTGTAAATCTGTTTTAGTTGTTTGTAAATTCTGGTTATTAGCCCTTCGTCAGATGGGTAGATTGCAAAATTTTTTTCCCATTCTGTTGCTTGCTGATTCACTCTAAGGATTTTCTTTTGCTGTGCAGAAGCTGTGTGGTTTGATTAGGTCCCATTTGTCTATTTTGGCTTTTGTTGACAGTGCTTTTGGTGTTTTGGTCATGAAGTCCTTGCCTACGCCTATGTCCTGAATGGTTTTGCCTAGATTTTCTTCAAGGGTTTTTATGGTATTAGGTCTTATGTTTAAGTCTTTAATCCATCTGGAGTTAATTTTAGTGTACGGTGTCAGGAAGGGGTCCAGTTTCTGCTTTCTGCACATGGCTAGCCAGTTTTCCCAATACCATATATTAAACTGGGAATCCTTTCCCCATTGCTTCTTTTTGTCAGGTTTGTCAAAGACTGGTTGATTATAGATATGCTGTGTTGCCTCAGAGGCCTCTGTTTTGTTCCATTGGTCTATATCTCTGTTTTGGTACCAGGACCATGCTGTTTTGATTACTTGTAGTATAGTTTTGTAGCCTTGTAGTATAGTTTGAAATCCCATAGTGTGATGCCTCCTGCTTTGTTCTTTTGGCTTAGAATTGACTTGGCTATGTGGGCTCTCTTTTGGTTCCATATGAAGTTCATGGTGGCTTTTTCCAGTTCTGTGAAGAAAGTCATTGGTAGTTCGATGGGAATAGTGTTGAATCTGTAAAGTACTTTGGGCAGTATGGCCATTTTCACGATATTGATTCTTCCTAACCATGAACATAAAATGTTTCTCCATCTGTTTGTGTCCTCTCTTATTTCATTGAGCAGTGGTTTGTAGTTCTCCTTGAAGAGGTCCTTTATGTTCCTTGTTACTTGTATTCCTAGGTATTTTATTCTCTTTGTAGCAATTGTGAATGGCAGTTCATTCTTGATTTGGCTCTCTTTAAGTCTGTTATTGGTGTATAGAAATGCTTGTGATTTTTGCACATTGATTTTGTATCATGAGACTTTGCTGAAGTTGCTTATGAGTTTCAGGATATTTTGGATTGAGATCATGGGGTCTTCTAAGTATACAATCATGTTGTCTGCAAATACAATTTGACTTCCTCCTTTCCTATTTGAATGCCCTTTGTTTCTTTTTCCTACCTGATTGCTCTGGCTAGAACTTCCTGTGCTATACTGAATAGGAATGGTGAGAGAGGGCATCCTTGTCTAGTGCCAGATTTCAAAGGGAATGCTTCCAGTTTTTGCCCATTCAGTATGATATTGGCTGTTGGTTTGTTGTAAATAGCTTTTATTATTTTGAGATACGTTCCATCAATACCAAGTTTATTGAGGGTTTTTAGCATAAAGGGCTGTTGAATTTTGTCAAAGGCCTTCTCTGCGTCAATTGAGATAATCACGTGGTTTTTGTTTTTCGTTCTGTTTATGTGGTGAATTATGTTTATAGACTTGTGTATGTTGAACCAGCCTTGCATCCCCAGGATGAATCCTACTTGATCATGATGGATAAGCTTTTTGATGTGCTATTGCAGTCGGCTTGCCAGTATTTTATTGAAGATTTTTGCATCTATGTTCATCATGGATATTGGCTTGAAGTTTTTTCTTCTTGTTGAGTCTCTGCCAGGTTTTGGTATCAGGATGATGTTGGTCTCATGAAATGATTTGGGAAGGATTCCCTTTTTGGATTATTTGGAATAGTTTCAGAAGGAATGATACCAGTTCCTCTTTGTATGTCTGGTAGAATTCGGCTATGAACCCATCTGGACCTGGGCCTTTTTTGGGTGGTAGGCTCTTAATTGCTGCCTCAACTTCAGACCTTGTTATTGGTCTATTCAGGGTTTTGACTTCTTCCTGGTTTAGGCTTGGGAGGAGGCATGTGTCCAGAAATTTATCCATTTCTTCCAGGTTTACTAGTTTATGTGCATAGTGTTGTTTGTAATAATCTCTGATGATGGTTTGAATTTCTGTGGAATCTGTGGTGATATCCCTTTATTGTTTTTTATTGCATCTATTTGTTCTCTCTTTTCTTTTTTATTAATCTGGCTAGTGGTCTATTTTGTTGATCTTTTCAAAAAAATGGCTCCTGTATTTATTGATTTTTTTTTTGAAGGTTTTTTTTTTGTGTCTATCTCCTTCAGTTCTGCTCTGATCTTAGTTATTCCTTGTCTTCTGGTAGGTTTTGAGTTTTTTGGATCTTGCTCCTCTAGCTCTTTCAATTTTGACATTAGGGTGTCAATTTTGGATCTCTCCTTGCTTCTCATGTGGGCACTTATTGCTATATATTTTCCTCTAGAGACTGCTTTAGATGTGTCCCAGAGATTCTGGTATGTTGTGTCTTTGTTCTCGTTGGTTTTGAAGAACATCTTTATTTCTGCCTTCATTTCATTGTTTGTCCCATCAACATTCAAGAGCCAGTTGTTCAGTTTCCATGAAGCTGTGCGGTTCTGAGTTAGTTTCTGGATTCTGAGTTCTAACTTGATTGCACTGTGGTCTGAGAGACTGTTTGTTATGATTTCAGTTGTTTTGCATTTGCTGAGGAGTGATTTACTTCCAATTATGTGGTCAATTTTAGAGTAGGTGTGATGTGCTGAGAAGGATCTATATTCTGTGGATTTGGGATGGAGAGTTTTGTAAATGTCTATGAGGTTTGTTTGTTCCGGGTCTGAATTCAATTCCTGGATATCCTTGTTAATTTTTTGTCCCATTGATCTGTCTAATATTGACAGTCAAGTGTTAAAGTCTCCCACTATTATTCTGTGGGGGTCTAAGTCTTTTTGTAGGTTATTAAGAACTTGCTTTATGTATCTGGGTGCAACTCTATTGGCTGAGTATATATTTTGGATTGTTAGCTCTTCCTGTTGCATTGATCCTTGTACCCTTATGTAATGCCTTCTTTGTCTCTTGATCTTTATTTGTTTGAAGTTCATTTTATCAGAGATTAGCTCACAGAAGTTTCTTATCACTCACCTTCTGAAGCCTGATTCTGTCATTTCATCACACTCATTTTCCATCCAGCATTGTTCCCTTGCTGGTGAGGAGTTGTGATCCCTTGTAGGAGGAGAGGTGTTCTGGTTTCAGGTGTTTTCATCCTTTTTGCCCTGGTTTCTTCCCATCTTTGTGGATTTATCCACCTGTCGTCTTTGTAGTTGCTGATTTTCAGATTGGGTCTCTGAGTGGACGTCCAGTTTGTTGATGATGAAGTTATTTCTGTTTCTTAGTTTTTCTTCTAACAGTCTGGCCCCTCTGCTGTAGGACTGCTGAGGTCCACTCCAGGCCCTGCTTGCCTGCGGATCACCTGCAGCAGCTGCAGAACAGTAAGGGTTGCTACCAGTTTCTTCTTCTGCTATCTTAGTCCCTGAAGGATACCCGCCAAATGTCAGTCTGATCTCTTCTTTATGAGGTGAGTCTTTGGATATGTGGGGGTCAGGGACCTGCTTGAGGAGACAGTCTGTTCTTTATGGGAGCTCAAGTGCTGAACTGTGAGCTCTTTTGTTCATTCAGAGCTGCTCAGCAGGTACGTTTAAGTCTGCTGCAGTAGAACTCATAAACCCCTTTTTCTTTCCCAGGTGTTCTGTCCTGGGGAGTTAGGGCTTTACTTATGAGTTTCCGTTGAGCTATTGCCTTTTTTTCAGGGTTGCCCTGCCCATCAGGGAGGCAGCCTAGTCACTGTCTGCCTGCAGAGGCTTTGCTGAGCTGCTGTGGGCTCCGCCCAGCTGCCATCTGAACTTCCCTGCAGTCCTATTTTTATAGGTATAGTTAGAACTGCCTCAGCAATGGTGGCCCACCTCTGTAATGGCAGACTCTCTCTGTAATGGTGGGTTGCCTTGGCAATGGTGGGCTGCCTCAGCAATGGCAGACTACCTCTGTAGTGGTGGACTGCCTTGGTAATGGCAGACGCCCCTCCCCCACAGAGCTGGACCATCCCTGGTTCAGCTGTGCTTGCTGTGAAACTCTCAACCCAGAGCATTTCCAATTGCTGGGTTTTTTTGTGAGGTGTGACCAGCTGAGCCTGATCACCTGGCTCCCTGCCTCATAGCCTTTTTTTTTTTTTTTTTTTTTTTTTAGTTGAGTGGTCGACTCTCTCCCAGGTGTTCCAGTCACCTGTTGAAAAGGTGCTGGGATCTGTGTGATTTCCCAAGTGGTGACCCACTGCGCCGGCTGAAACAGTGGCACTGATATTGGTGGTGCTTTTTTGTCCAGGAATCTCCTGGCCTGGCTCCTGTTTCAGTGCCGTTTTTAGTCAGATGAAGAGATGACTCTGCCTTCCTGGAGCTCCAATCGCCAGCTAAAAGGGCACTCAGACCAGTGTATTTTGTATGGAGAACTGCCACGCCAGGGTGACAGCAAAACAGCCACGCTGGTGACCCATGGGGCTCCTCTGCCTGGGAATCTCCTGGTCTGTGGGCAATAAAAATCCATCTGGAAATGCAGCATCCACTCACCCTCTGTGCCTTCACTGGGAGCTACAATCCTGAGCTTCTCCTAATCGGCCATCTTGGATCTTCCCCACATTTTCTTTTATCCATTTATCTGTTGATGGACACTTACATTGCTTCCAAATCTTAGCTATTATAAACAGTGATGTAACAAATATAGGAGTGCAAATATCTGTTTGATATACTGATTTCCTTTCTTTGGGGTATATACCCAGCAGTGAGATTGCTGGATTATACAGTAGTTCAAGTTTTAGTTTTTTTAGGTACCTCCAACCTTTTCTTCATAGTGTTGTAATAATTTACATTCCCACCAACAGGGTATGAAGGTTCCCTTTTCTCCACATCCTTGCCAGCATTTATTATTGCCTGTCTTTTGGATAGAAGCCATTTTAACTGGGGTGAGATGATATCTCATTATAGTTTTGATTTGCATTTCTCTGATGATGAATGATGTTGAACACCTTTGCATATGCCTGTGTACCATTTGTACATCTTCTGAGAAATGTCTATTCAAATCTTTTGCTCGTTTTCGATTGGATTATTAGATATTTTTTCCTATAGAGTGAGCTCCTTATATAGTCTGGTAATAAATCCCTTGTCAGAGGTGCAGTTTGCAAATATTTTCTCCCATTCTGTGAGTTGTCTCTTCACATTGTTGATTGTTTCCTTTGCCATGCAGAAACATTTGAACTTGATGTGATCCCATTTGTCCATGTTAGCTTTGGTTGT
Organism: Leontopithecus rosalia; assembly: GCA_028533165.1. Lineage (NCBI taxonomy): Eukaryota > Metazoa > Chordata > Mammalia > Primates > Cebidae > Leontopithecus > Leontopithecus rosalia. The sequence goes on from CM052662.1 coordinate 87,235,932, forward strand.
CTGTGCTTATGGGGTATTGCTCCAGAAATTTTTGCCCAGACTGGTGTCCTGGAGATTTCCCCCAATGTTTCCTGTAGTCATTTCATGGTTTGAGGACTTAGATTTAAGTCTTTAGTCTGCTTTCATTTGACTTTTGTATATGGCAAGAGATAGGGTTCTAGTTTCTGCATACGGATATCTGCTTTTGCAAGTCCCTTACATTGAAGAGATTATCTTTTCCCCAGTGAATGTTCTTGGTACCTTTGTTGTAAATGAATTTACTGTACATGCATGGATTTATTTCTGGCTTCTCTATTCTGTTCCACTGGTCTATGTGTCTGATTTTATGCAAGTAGCACACTGTTTTGGCTATAATAACTCTATAGCATAATTTGAAGTCAGGTAATGTGATTCCTCCAGTTTTATTCTTTTTGCTTAGGATAGCTTTGGTAGTAGTTAGTCTTCTTAGTCTTTTCTAAACTGCAAGTTTCTCCTTTTTTTGTTTTTTTGTGACCTTGACAGTTTTGAGATCTAATGGTCAGGTAATTTGTAGACTGTCTTTAATTTGGTTTTGTCTTAACGTTTCTCTCATAAGACTGGGGTTGTGGGTTTTGTGGCAGTGTTCTACATAGTGTAGTGCCCTTATCACATGTAGGACTATATAATAGCCACATGACTTATTGATAATGTTAATCTCAATCACAAGGTTAAAGTCATGTCTGTCAGGGTTTTCCATTATAAACTTACTATTATTTCCCCATGCTCTAGTTGTTGGAACTAAATGACTAAATCCAGCCCACACTCAAGGGGAGGGGAATTAAGCTGCCTCACCTCTCAGAGGAGGGTATTATGTGCATATATATTATTTGAAATTATTTGGTATGGCAAAACGTTATGTATTTAACCATTTATGCATATTAGTGGATTATTTCTATTACATGGCTTTTTTATTCTTTGGGTTATAATCCAATATAATAATTTATTTTGCTGCTTAAATTTTCCAGCTTCGGTCATTATGGGCTCTTTGAAGTTGGAGCCTGTGTCCTTTTGACATACCCCTACTTTCTAAAAACTAGAACTTTCCTTCTCCTCCTCATGACTTCCCAAATCTCTATTCTTATACCACATACATTTATCTACATTAGAGTAAAAATATTTTTCTAGAGAGAAATTTTAGGCTACATTAATAAAAGATGTTATTTTAGTCCCAGTTTTGATATTTATAGGAAAAATAAGTCTTACATGAATAAAAAGCAATTAGACATTTTACATATTACCTTCAGGGGAGAAATACCCAAAGAATTCAAAATTTTTCAAAAGTATCTGTTAATATATTTGTGTTATTTTCATCCATCATATTGTGTAGAGGTTAATGACATATTGTTCCCCTTGGTTTAATTGTTATTTTTTTTTGAAATTTCTTGGCAAGTCAGAGTAATTCATTTGGATTATCAAGAGAAATGTTCATTGTATAATGATCTGAATTCTGATTCTCACAAGTCATTAATCACTGAAAATGAACTGCATCCCACATCCACATTGGCAGTGAGAATAAATTTGCTTGTTTGTTATGATTATGGATTTGATTTCTCATCTCAGCACATACAGAACTGGATGTCCTTCTGGTGCATCTCAAGGCTGATTTGAAAGTTTGAGAGACCATTGAGAATTGGATTTGGGGAAGATGTGATTACTCGGTATATTATATTTGACTCTGTGTACAAATACCTTGAACAGAAAATTTTTAATACAACATTTAAAAAACATATTCAGTCATCATCTTTAGCACAAATGAAGTTTTGTCAAACGTATGCAGATATTCCTACACAAAAATACTATTTCTTGCATAAGCTTTTACCATTCACCAAAATGCATTATAAATTTGGTAGAGGGTTATAACCTGTAGACCTTCCAGGTTGTTTTAAAGAAAATATAGAATTAAGAACATTAACAGAAATCAGTTGTTTCTCACTTTACCAAGTGTAAACAGGGGTATGTGTCTGTATGTAGTATATTTACGTGGGAATTTGTTCTACTCATAACAAACTTGTAGTTTTTTTCCAGCAGCGTGATTTGCAAGTAGCAGAGAACAACACCTGGGAAGCTTGTCTTTCTGTGTTTTCTAATAAGCCTGTAATCATTTTGTTAAGCCCCTTGGATGGCCTTCCTCTAAACTGCCTCTTGAGTAATCCCAAATACTGACACAAGTTGGCAAATAATAATTAAAGACACATGTAAACATGCCAACTAAATTTGGACCCATGTTTAATACTTAATTATGTTATTTAGTGCACAATGAAATATTTAAAGTGATGGCTAACATTTTGAAAACATCTAGTAATATCAAACATTAAGCATTAATTACCCAGATATAAGGAGGAGAAAATAGAAATTCAAGTGAAAGGAGCATCCTGGCAAATCAGCCTGTGTCAAAATTATGGATGGAATGGAATTGTATTCTTGGTACTACCTTCAAAAATCCTCCAACTTTTCTAGAGCCAAGCTCTGGAAAAGGTTATCCCTTTTTTCATATTTAAGGTTGGGTATCGGGCACGAGAAAGAAGTATAGCTTTCAAGATTGGTCTTTTCCACAGTTGAGAACTAGAAACCGAGCTAGAGAAACCACACATGGTATATACACATTTGATTGCAGTAACTAGGGCCTGACATAGATTTGATTACTTCTATTTTAATCTAAAGAGATGCCTATGTCCCCAAACTAGTCTACTCTCCATAATAGCAGAGAAAATGGACAAAACACAGCTGTTTTGGTAAGCATATAACTCACTTGGCATGAACAGAAGTGTGCAGATGTACTGCAGTGATGGGTCCATGCCTGCTTATCAGTTCTTGTTCTCTTTTCCGCCCTTCCCCACTCTGCTCTGTGCCACATTGCAAGGAACCACATTTCCCAGACTGCCTTTCCCCGCTTTCTGTGTATGTCCAGCCAATGGCAGGCACAGGCAGAAAAACGGGAGGGCTGGAGGGGAGGGCAGGGGAGAAAGTACGTTCCTTTGCCTTACTCAGCAGCCCTACTTCCTGAGGTGCTCTGGCAGAGGCTGTCACTCTTCTGCATTCTCTTAGTGGCTCTAACTCCCCCAGGACAGCTCTGACTGTCAGCAGCACCTTTTGTGGTCCTTCCAGCCTTATGGGTGATAGCAGCTTCTTGTTACTGCTAATTTCTGGATTGCCTCACTCACCCCTATTGCTTCTTAGCTATTACTCATGTGGCCAGCTTTCTGTAAGATAATACATTTCTTCCTTTTCAATAACCTATGGTGTTTCTATTCCCTGGCTGTGCCTTGTAGACTACTAGTTATGTCAAGGGACAGGGATCAGTATGAACAGTAGGGCCTATTGAAGTCCTGCCCAGATCCCCTTTTCTAGGCAGGTACACCCAAATTCCAGCTGCTGTGAGTGCTGGCTGCTAATGACTTTTGTATGCAGTCCTCTCCAGAGACTTACCTTTGCCCAGAGATGCCTGGGAAGCTATGATGTTTCCCTGAGGGTGTCCCATGGCCAATGACACACTGATTTAAGGACACAAAAAGCTGGCCCCTTGCGGCAAGGGTGAGCAAGTCTCTGGTGCCACTTGGGCTCCAGTGCTCCTCATGCTATGAGGTAGACACCAGACTTCAGCCAAGCTCGTTTTTTGCTTGGCTTCTTCCCTTTTTCTGTCCTACTTCCTTGATTCCTTACAGTTTTCTTCCGAAAGCTCGCCCTCAATAATACCCCTGCATGCTAATCGCCATTTCTGGCTCTGCTTCCAGGGAACCTGAACCAAGAGTGCATTTTACAGAGGGAATGGAGAAAATCGGTTAATCTGGTAAGATGGCGAAACGGAAGTTGTGAACAGAGCTTCAATTATAGTCCCAACAATGTAGTGATGATAGGAGTTAGAAAACACAACAGCTAAGCATTCTTGGGGAATGAACAGTTGTGAGAGGACTCAACACTATAAAATTAAGGAGAAAAGTAGTTCTTCACTAAAATTAAGGTCCGGAGAGGCTAGTTTTCATGGCAAAAGGATGATACTGTACTTCTGAGCAGTGCAATGTGGAATTCCAAGAGTTTTCAAGAGCACCAGTACCTTTGTGGTAGTTAGAAATGCAAGTGTGTTCTAAGACTAGAAATATACACTCTGTGAGAAAATTATATAAAGACACTTTTTCTCAGGCTTGAGTCATGCATAACTCTTTATTTTGGCAAAAGGCTGGTGTGGGTAGTCTTGTGGTACCCATGAAGAGGACTGTGACTCAGAAGGAGTGAAATGAGGAATGGCAGAAGGAAGGTCAACACGGATGTGTTATTGATTGAATCCCACTATTGAAAACTCTGCTCAATCCTGTGGGATTTTCTGGAGAACATTAGGAAATGTGTTTCAGAACCATTCAACAAGGGCAAGGAGTGGGAGCACTTGTTATCCTCCCCAGCCCTGGATATTACCCCCATGGATACTACCTCCTCTGTTTCTGGGCTGTGTGTGCATGTGCTGTGGCGGGGGGTTGCTGAGAGGATTCCTGTGGCACTGTCACTCTCTGCTTCAGAGCTCTTGGGGAAGTGGTGCAGTATCAAGGCAAAGTGTCAGTGACTGCCTCTGTAGCCACCTGGTTAAAACCGTCACAGAACTGACTGTGACATGTGGCTGGACTGAGAGGTGGACTAAGTAAATGAAGTCTGCACGACAGGTGTCCTGTCTGGACCTTACCTGTAGTTATAGCCATGGGGTCGTGAGAAGACTGGATTTGGGGCAAGGTCTGGCTCTTTGCCACATAGAAATTAACCTCTGTGACCTTGGGCAAGTCAGTCCTAACTTACTAGTGTGGAAATCAAAGCTAAGAGTGTTCAGGAACTGACCTCCAAGCATACGTCTTTTAGGGTTATGATGACTTTGTTGTAGCCCGTCCTTTCTGTCTGCAGACCCCAACTAAGTCCTCCTTAATTTGAAATGCACAATTTAATTATCTTTGGGGACTATGATCAATTCACAGAGGGGGCATCACTTTCTCTTCTGAGTTCCATCATTCCTAGCATTAACTCTGGCACACACTGTGATGTCGCATCATTGTACATACCTTTACTTCTGCTGTGTGGATTTCAGATTGATTTTTTTTATCTTTGTGCACACAACACTAGCAAGTTGGTAATCTGTTGTACTAAGAGTTGTGCCTGTGAATACTTGTTACAGAGAAAGAGGTCAAGGGAGAAAGAGATGGAGGAGATTGGGGGACGAGCTGTAGCACTACATTCTGTATTCTTGTGAGCACCTACTCTTGTCAGCAGGAGCAAAGAAAATCCACGGCCCCATACTGTCTCTTAAAAAAAAAAAAAAAAAAAAAAAAAAAAAGCTTTTCCTACTCCCACATCCTTAGGCTGGCCTTTTTCCATTTTGTGCATTCCTTCCCCTTTAAAATCTGTTCTTGAAGTTATTGAAATTCATTGCTTCCTGATATTTAAATAGGATAAGAATATTATTAGGGGCAGTGAGGAAGGTTGTCAAGGATGGGGAGGGGTTTTCCTGACTCCAGATGCCTCAGGCTGGACCTAGCCACACCATAGCTCCTCTTTCCATGTCACCTGCAACCTTCCTGGTCAGAAGCAAAGCTGAGAAGACAGAAGAAAGTGAGCAGAGGGTGGTAGGACGTGAACAAATATTTGCGTACCTATCACAGAGTCAGACATTTGACTTCATCTGTTGATGTGAAGATGAAAGACACTATTTTTATCCACTGCCACCTTGAACCTCTATTTCACAAGGGAGGAAACAGTTTAAAGATGATCATATTGTGAGTCATCTCATTAGTAAATTTTGGAGCTGAGAGTCAAAGCCAAGCCTGACTCCAGAGCCCATGTTCTCAATTGCCTCCTGCTAAAACACCCGCTGGGTTGACCCTGAGGCTCAGGTGTCACCACTATCAAAGAAGCCTGCCACTGTGAATTGGGATTCCCCCCCCTACTTATCTGAATAGAAAGTTTGCTCTGCCTACTAAGCAAGATGCCAGGCTCTGGGCCAAAACTTCTTTTCAGCTCTTCAAAAGAACAAATACCCTTATTTTCCCAGATGGGTGGGAAATGGTGCTTTTGTATTTACGTTAGGAATTTCATGAGAGGCTCTCACCCTGTGGAATTAAATTCCAGGGGACTCGGCAGATGCATGCCAGGGGTGCATTCTCTCACCTCTCTGCCCTCAGAAGTGCCTTGAGTTCAGAGCAGAGACCTGGGTGTTCCATAAAAGTGCTATGTGTGCTGATTGAGCCCTGCAGCTTTGGAGACAAGAACTTCAGCTATTGGAGAATCCTCAGATATGACCAAGATGGCTCCTGTTATAGAATGGGGATTATGGTGTCTTACAGCTTACGTACAGGGTCCTTGTCAATGTACTTTGTTAGAGCAATTACTCTATCATTACAGGGATATATGTCTTAGAGGAGCCATTAGGCCAATTAGGATGTATTACCTTCTGTATATTTTGTGCTAAATCCTCTTTATTAGAAAATAATACAGCATTTGAAGGTTGATTGATATTTGGCCCAGTTTTAAGTATTATTTACTAAACTAGAGATAGGTACTCGCATCTATTTAGAATGTTGAGAGCAGACCTATATAATCCTCACGGGAGAGCAGAGTCCTGATGCTTGGTCATAATCTTTGGAAAGCACCCCAGCTGGCAGCTGGCTTCTCCTGGTACTTTAAAAGGGCACATAATAAGCATAAATAGTAGTATATGTGGTAGTTATCTTATAGTTGTTTGTTTTTAAACTAGAATGGTATAGCTTGCATTTTCTTTTATCTTGATTTTTCAAGCATCTACCTGGCCCTTAAAACTACCTTCACAAGCATGATCTATTTGTGTGCTTTATATATGTGCTGGATGTTTATTTGGATAATCTACAGTAGCAGAAAAGGAATATATTTAATCATCTAACCTTTACAGTAAGGAACATCTGAAATGTCAGCATTTCATTTTAGGAACAGGTGAGCTATTGCATTATAAGGCTTTTATTTATTTATTTACACCCTGCATCTTTCTGAAATTTGAAACAGCTTAGAACAGCTTAAAACAAACAGTTAAAAAAGAAAAGAAGGAAAAAAGATGAAAGAGGAAAGAGTAAATATTCCAGCCAGAAAAGTCAATGTAGTCACTGTGATAAAGTATAATCCTGTGTCTGAGATTCTTGGAAACAGGGCAAGGAGAGAAACAAATGATAAAATCTTTAATATTCAGAAAGAAGGGAAGAAGTTCCTGTGGTTCAAAACAAGTACTAAGGTACCTACTATTAGCCAGACACTGGGCCAGGTTCCAGACGCAAAACTACATAGGCATGAATGCTTTTCTTATGAAGCTCACAGTCTAGTAGGCATAATAAATATTAAATCTGTTGATATATAATAATTTTGCCTTGCTTTTGTATCATTTATGGAAGAGTAAGAGTTCCTAAATTTGCTTAGATGTCTTTGGCTTAGAATCCTTCCTTGACTCCCCGGACTGAGACCTGAAAGATTAAAAGGCATCAACCAGGTTCAGAGGCTAAGATAAGTGATGGGGTAGGCTACGGAACCTGCAGACAACTGGCGCACCTGGGTAAAGAGTGGCTCAGAGGATGCTGGGAAGGCAGACAGTGACAGCTAAGGTTAACCACATCCCAATGCACTGATTTAAGCTTTACCAAAGTAAAAGTGTGGATTTATGTAAACAGCTTTTATTTCTCTAGAAATACTGGCTTTTATTTTGAAATTACTATGCTTACTAAATGCACACTTTAGGCCCTATATTTTTTTTCTAAATAAAACTTGGCAACCCCATGTCAGTTTCCGAAAACCGTTTTCTTTGGGAATTTAACCAGCCCATGAAATCCAAAAAGCTGTGAACACTGGTCCACTAAGATCCTCAACAAGTATGGCTGGAGAGCTAGGAGGACAGTGAAAGATGAGAGGTGAAGCATGACTAGTGACAGGACTTCTTCATGGGACTAAGGTAATGTCTTCTAAGCACGAAAATCATGGCTGTCATGGACAGCTGTTCAGATCAACAGGGTACTAGGCTCATGGGGTAAACAGAAATTGCAATCCAGTCCTGGTTCTTTTCACCAAATCCTGTGCCATGGTAGGACGCAAGGCCTCTCTGGAGGAAGGGGAGCCTTTTGTCTTTATAGGAAGACACTGTGGCCAAGGGTAGCACACATTTATTTTCCTATGATCCAGCTTAATCCAAGGATATAGCTTAGCAAGTCTGCAGAGTGGATATATGGTGTGCACTTAGGATCTCTGTGATATTCCTAACCACGATTTGTATTTTAAGTATATACCTATTCTTCACTATCCTCTAGTTGGGTGGTCTAAAGTGCCAGCTGTTGCTGATTAATAATGGATATATAGGCTTTAGAAATTAAGCCAGAAAGTTGATGAGTGAGCACCAGTGAGGGAAGCAGGGAACATCTATATATCCCAGTCCTTGAGGTTGGTACTTTATTATTTTACATAGGCAGGATATAAGTTTACTAACAGAATCCTGATTAGTCAAATCTGTAAGAGGGTGAGGTGGCCTAAGAGAGTAGGGAGATTACTTTTTTTTTTTTTTTTAGAGTCACTCTGTTGCTCAGGCTGGCGTGCAGTCAGCAGTGCCATGAACTCGGCTCACCATAGCCTGTCTCCTGGGTTCAAATGATTCTCCTGCCTCAGCGTCCTGAATAGCTGGGATTACAGCTGCCTGCCACCACACTTGGCTAACTTTTGTATTTTTAGTAGAGTCCCTTTGTCAGGTTTGTCTTGAACTCTTGGCCTCGTGATCTGCCCGCCTTGGCCTCCCAAAGTGCTGGAATTACAGGCGTGAGCCACCACACCCAGCCTGGGTGATTACCTCTTAAGGAAAATATTGCCAGGCACAGAGGCTCAAGCCTGTAATCCCTGCACTTTGGGAGGCCAGGGTGGGTGGGTCACAAGGTCAGGAGTTCAAGACCAGCCTGACCAACATGGACTCTACTAAAAATACAAAAATTAGCTGGCCACGGTGGTGGTTGCCTGTAATCCCAGCTACTCGGGAGGCGGAGGCAGGAGAATCACTTGAACTTGGGATTCAGAGGTTACGATGAGCCAAGATTGCACCACCGCATTCCAGCCTGGGTAACAGAGCAAAATTCTGTCTCAAAAAGAAAAGAAAAGAAAAACTATTAGCTTTGACTGTAGCCAATTTTGAATTCGATCCTTATGGAGCAATATTTTTCTTCAGACATCATTATAAAGCAGAGAAGAATGGTTTTAGACAAGAGCATTTCATGGAGAGTATAGTTAGTCATCATCATTGGCCGTGAATAAAATCCTATCTAAAAATCTTACTTTGACAAACATGGTCTCCTAAACATGCCTACCAGGATGCATTAGCTGCAAAATGCATCTCTCTGTGGCTTACAAGGTAAACTGACCTTCCCTATGGAGTTCTCTTACAATTCACCAATAATGTTGGAGACTGTGCTGAAAACAATGCCTGTACTTACTTAATGCTCAGTCTACTTCCTGGAAATATGAGGCCACCCAAATTATTTGATTTAACCCCCAATGTCTTTTTCTTCATATTATACTAATTCATGTTCATTAAAAATTAGAAAATAGAAAAAGAAAAAAAAATCAACTCTGTCATGTAAAGAAACAATACTAACATTTTATTCATGCTGTCAAATATTTTCCTACCCACATTTATTTTGTCTGTTTGTCTTTAAGATATAAGTTGTGTTGATCCTGCTTCTTACAGTCTACTTTAGATAAGCTTTACTTCCATCCTAAACCACATGGAAAGTTCAGTGCACTCTCCAAGATTCCTGGAACTCCTCAGAGACTCCTATTTATCTTTGTCTCTTTGTCAGCATTGGTATAACATCTCATTTCTTTCATTTTGTAACTATTTCCCTATCTCGACGCAAAAAGCTCCATTGTCCCCAAACACAGATAGTATCACTTACAAGGCAGCTCTGAGTTCTCTGGCCATTGACTACTGTGCTCCTGTGCTCTTTCTCTGTGCCTTTTCTTTTCTTTTCTTGCTTTCCTACATCCCGAATTCCTGTTTATTTCTTATTCATGGTACCTTAGGAACATGCCTTGCTGAGGTAGTACAGAATAAGAGGGCCTGGGTAGAAGAGAGGCAGAGATCCTAAAAGAAATTGTAGTGACAGCTGGTAAAATACTTTGTATTCCCTCATACCACATCATGTATTTGACTTAAAGAAGAAAAACGGAGTCCTGCCATTTTCACATTGAAACCCTCGCCTACCTTAGCTAAATTGCCAGGGAAAGATTTAAGCTAATTTAGCCATTTCACAATCGTCAGATTCTTTCTGGTAGTTATGTTGCTTCCATTGATTAGATTATCTGTAAGAGCACTCACAGTCTCTACTAAGTGCTGCTTCTCCGTCTGAGTTTTGCCACTCATACTATAGCAACCATAAAAATACTCAGCCTCCTGCTGTGGGAGCTTAATTGATGGGCAGTGCCAGCTGTTGAGCCTCTGGATCTATTGCCTTGTTTATAGTCAGGTCATGCTTCCCATGGCTGCTCCCAGCTCCCAGCCAATCGCTGAGCACAGGTTGGGATGGTATTACTGCAGGTCCCTTCTGAAGAGTTGACCACTCTGTTGTATGACTTCCGTTGGTCAGGCTGAAGCTTTCTTGGAACCCCACTTTAATCTGAGACTCTTCCCACTTGATCTTCCTTCCTTCAACTCTTTTACAAACATTAGAACTTTATTACGGTCTTAAGCTTCTTCTTGCCTTCTTCAGTTCCATCTCCTTTTCCTTCTTGGATATTCTACCAATACATCTTCTGAAGTAATTCTGTCTTGGCATCTGCTTCTCTGAAGAACCCAAAATAATACACACATACTCATTTAGCAAGTGACCATAAAGAGTCATAAAACCTGTTCTTGCAAAACTTGGTGATGCACCAAGCTCTTTTATTTTTGGTACTTGAAATTCTTTTCATGACAGCTTTACTAGAGGCAGTCACTGAAACATTCTAGTGCTAACTGCTCTTGTGATTGCTGTTATACCCCTATTAATGCAAGAGCAGATGTGCTTGTACATTTTACCAACAACAATTTTGAGTATCTTCTTTGCGAGTTAGCAAACCTCTGATACTGATGGAGTTAGTTATCATTGAAGCACTTGTAGTAGCTGCTTCTAAAGCACAGGCTTGTGGAGTGCTTGCTCTGAATAGGATTCTTCAGATACCAACTAACCATCCCTAGGGAGAGATTCAAACTGTGCATGCATGTACATATCACATGGCCTATGTATATTTGAAAGTAAATTTCAGTGTAATGTGGACTTTACCCATGTCACTAAATAACAGCATGTCCAATGACTGCATATTGGTCAATTGCATGAATATCCCACTTATTTTAATAAATTCTGTGAGATAGGGTATATTTTTGGTCCCTAATTTTTCACTGTTTCTGATTTAGCAAAGTCTTTCTGTGTATTCTGCATGCTATCCAACTTTTCATAGACTATTTCCTTGAAGAATTATTGGCTCAAAAAGCATGGCCAGTTTTAAGGTTTTTGATATTTGTTGCCAAGAAGTCAGCCAGAAGGTTTGCTCCAGTTTATACTTTAACCATTTCTATATGAGTAGGCTTCTTTCTTTTCCTCTTATTTTCTGCATGGGAAATAATGGGTAAAATGTACAGTTCAAAGAACAACAGAAAAAACCTAACCCTTGAATCCTCCACCAAGGTTTTGAAATATAATTTATTAAGTTGGTGCAAAAGCAATTGTGGTTTTTGCCATGGCTTTTAATGGCAAAGACCGTGATTACTTTTGCACTAACCTAATAGAATCCTCCTGTGTTTGCTGATTCTCAGCCTACTTCTTCATGCCTCCCCTCTTCACAGGTAAATCTAGAATTTAGGGTTAAGCATTTCCTTGGTTTCCTTCACAGTGTTGATGGTTTAACGTGTGTGTGTGTGTGTGTGTGTGTGTGTGTGTGTGTGTGTGTGTGTATAACTATACATAGTCCTAAATATTACATAGATGTTTTAAATGTGGGCAGCAAACACAAAGCTAGTTGTGTGAGGAGGGTATGGTCACCACTGTTAGATGGTGTCTAGGACAAGATAAACTTGACAATCTTCTGCATCCTGGGAGTTTATAAGGGGCTTTCTGGTATATTCAGAGGGAGAGGCCATAAGGTGCACTACAGTCCATACATTTGCAAGGACCATAATGCAAAGCAGGTACTAACCAGTGAGAGTGGCATGAATTGCCCTGGGTTTCTAGCTGCTAAGCTTGTTTCAGCTCTCAGAAGTCAGTGAAAACAGAACCCTTTCGTAGGATGAATAAATGTCCACAGCTGATTATGACAGGCAGCAGGACCTGAAAGAAAGAATAAGGAATTTATTAGCAAATTGTCAAGATCACTAGATTCTTATCTGGGTCAGGCTCTCCAGAACATTTCTCCAGGTGTTTTTTTTTTTTGTTTTTTTTAAAGACTATGCTGAAGCAGTGGGGATCATGGTTCTAACAGGCTGAGGCATGTCTGTTTAGACTCACTCTTCTCCAGTCTGGACCAGATTCCAGTTAGTATTTTGGAATGTCTGGTCACCATCCTCCTAGGAAACCCTTTTCTCCTCTTCTATTTTGAACTAATTTCCTGCATCATGTCCTCTTCTTTCTTGGTTTATACTTTTATTTTGATGGAGCACATTTTCTCATAGCTTCTTGAAAAGGGAGGATGAGTAATACATTTATTTTGTGTTTGAGATTGTGCATGTCTGAAAATGTCATTCTGTCCTCCCAAGTTTAGAGTTTGACCCAACTTTGAGGTTCCAAGTAATTTCCCTTTAGAATTCTAGATGCGGTTGCATTTTCTTTGTGCTTGTAAGGTGTGCTGTTGCAAAGTCCAAAGCCACTATATTTCCTGATCCTTTCTATCAGCTTTTTTCTCCAGGAAGTTGATGAACTCTTCTTTTTCTCTAGTTTTCTGAAATTCCAAAATGGAGTATCTTTGTGTGAAGGTCTTCATCAACCATTTTTATTCAGTAAGTTTTTTTTTAAGTAATAGCAATTCATTTATCGTTCTGGAAAAATTTCTCAAATTCTTTTGTTTTCTACCCTGTTTCCTATTTCCTCTTTTTTTCCTAGATTCTTTAGAGTTGTCATTCGATTTTAAAAATCTTTTTTGCTTATTTTTTGCCTCTGTGTCTATTTACTCTCTAGGAGACATTTTCTACTTTATTTTCTAATCCTGTTAATGACTTCTGCTCTTATTTTCTCAATTCCAAGGTGTCTTCTCTGTTAATTTCTTATGGCATTATGTTTCCTTTTTATGAATAACATTTTCTTATTTCTCTGAAGACATTAGTAATAGTTTTATTTCACTTAGCTTTGTTGATTTTTACCCTCACTTGCTTGCATTTTTTTTTAAATTTACTCCAGGATGTCTTTTTGTAAGAGAGGTCGGTTTTATTTAATTCTGCCTTCTATGACAGCTTTTTTCAGGGTATCGGTAATCCCTCAATGTCTGCTTAACATTAAGTATGAGAAGCCTGTTGGAGGTTCTAAGAGCTTGGACTATGGGCCATGCCTCTCAGGTGGAAGTCACTGTGATGTAGGCTGGGAGATGGGCTGGTCTCTGTAGTCAGCGTTAGATGCCTGTTTGATAAATGAATCCTAAACCCTACCTTAACTCTCATCTGTACCTGGACCATCAATTCAGACATTATTATGCTTTGTTTCTCCATGGAACACGCCTCCAGATTTCTCCAAGAGAAAAGGACAGTAAAGTGGAGTGCAGGAGAGAATCTGGGAGGTTTAACTTCTTAAATAGTTTAATAGAGTCTGAATCCATTTTTTATCTTTGGCTGCTGAAAACTTTCATGCCCGCCTGCTCTTTCCTCTTCTGCCCCATGTTTGAGCAAGCTAGTAAGAAAGCTGGTGCTGCGCCCTGGACACAGCAGAAAGTTCAACCCACATGGGGGAGTGGATTTTTCCCCCATCCCACCCCTTACCTATGACAAAAACCAAGACTATTTACTCTCATTCTCCCTTTCAAGACATTCTCAAGCCCATTCCAGACTAGCTTGGGTGGGTGCTGTCTCTCTCTGTTTAGAACGTTCCATGATATAATACAATGTGTTCTCACCCCTTGCTGTGTACATGGCATCATCAGACAGGACACTCACCTATTAACTGGGAGAGGTCCATCCCACCTGTGTTGGATGGCTATAAGAAATAGCTTTCCTATGAGGTTTTCGTATCTTAATGTTTTATTATTGTTATTATCAGTTTCAAAGCAGTTCCTATGCCTTTTGAGTATTATCTGGTACAAGTTGGTGGACTTTCATATTTTCCCAGTATTAACCAGAGATTTGTTTTCTTGGGTCTACTAAGTCAGTTATACTTGCCCATTTTTTTCTAGTTTGCAAATTTTTGCTGATTTTTTTTTGGCCTCTCCTCTTTTTCTGTTTTATCTATTTCTTAAAAAAAATCCTTCCCTACAAAGGACACGAATTCATCATTTTTGATTGCTGCATAATATTCCATGGTGTATATGTGCCACATTTTCCCAGTCCAGTCTATCATTGATGGGCATTTGGATTGGTTCCAGGTCTTTGCTATTGTAAACAGTGCTGCAATGAA